>JAXQKB010000152.1:0-66387 GCA_037042295.1 Irpex sp. Y119-03 | reverse complement strand
ACTAACTTGGTCTCTAGTCATAACTCTATCGCTAGTCCCTTGACGTCGGTGCTCACACACACCACACTTGTCTCTGCGAGGGTCCTGTTTAGTTGTTAGATACTTCTGTTACGCGACCTCGTTACTCTCGACATCGAGCGAGCTCTAGCCTGGTCATAGTCGTGACATACCCTATCTGGTCACTTCAGCGACGTTCCCAGAAAAGGTCAAGGCCGATGTAATGCAAATTCTCAATATGACACAAGAGAAGACCACTCACATTCTTCGCTCGAATGACCGGCCCAATGTTTACCTCGGCGTTCGAAGAATTCAGCATTCGCTCAAGAGTTTCAAGGACCTAGAATGTCTCGTACCGAAGAACTGGAAGTCTGGCGATGAAGTCCCGAAGTTCTTGATCTTCTTCGATAATATTCAAGAGTCGGTCGATGCCATCAAAGCATTAGCGGAAATGATGCCTGCAGAACTGCGCGACAGACTCATCTGGTTCAACTCAGACATGTCGAAGAACTTCCGCGAAGTAATGACGACGAAGTTTAAGGACGGCGATGAAATTTGCATTCTTGGCTGCACAGACTCCTTTGGATTGGTCAGTCTCTGTAATCGCCGCTCTGAACTCGCCGCACTGATTAAATCTGTAGGGAATTGACGTACCTCGTGTCACTTTTGTTGGCCAATGGCGTGTTACGTGTGATATGGACACTCTATGGCAACGCTTCGGTCGAGTGGCCCGTGGACCTGGAACGGAAGGCGTTGCTATCCTCTTCGCAGAAGACAAGTACTTTGATGACGCAAAAGAAAAAGCTCGCTCAGCAGCCGAAGCCAGAAAGAAAGCCCGCGAGGAGAAAGCCAGTAATACTGAGAAGCGCAAACGGGAACAGGCTGAGGCCGCAACTCGAAAACGCGCACGGACGGATACATCACTACCGGCAGAATCCTCTCATTCAGTTGTTGACTCTGACGATCAGGCAGATGTTGAACAGCATATACCTGCTCCCGCTCCCTCAGATTCTTCTTCGTCAGTCCACGAAACTTTAAGAATCGAATACATTCACGCACAGATGGAGGCTGCCGCATTTATCAAGACCAAACGAGGACAGTTTGCACAGACGGACTCAGAGAATGACACCAGTCTACCGAAGATCAGTCCTGAGATCGACAACTTTATCAATGCAGCAACACGCACGTTCGGATGCTACCGTGCTCCAATATACGCTTATTATGAGAATGATAGACGAGGCTCGTAGCGCTTATACTGTCTTGATCAAAGTGCCACGGTACTGACCTACCTTTTTAGTATCGACCTTTATGCAATGTGCGCCTCCGAATGGCTGTTCGCGCTGTAAGGTCCCCCCATCATCTATCTGTTGCGAGCTATGCAACTCCAAGCTCGACAACCCAAGCGATATCTTCGCCCAGTACGCCCCACCAGCATCCATGACTGAAAGTACTCGGCCGTCCATTCCACGACCTTCCCCGCTATCCAAGTTCGTTCCCACATCGACCGATTTTGAACTGCGCAGATGCCTTGACGACTTCCGATGCGCGAAGATGCAAGAACGTCATGGTGCAGCCATTGCCCGCAATCTAGGGCCGGTGGACGTGATGAGCGATGCTGTTCTTGAGCGCATTGCTGCATGTGGTCGCTTCAAGAAGATCGCATCGCTCGAAGATTTACGACGCGAGGTTCCGAAATGGGTGAGAGCACAGGAGTATGGGGAAGAAGTGATAGCTATCATTCACCGGTGCGTTCTTTACTCTCGAATTGTATATCACGCTAATTCTCTGGCAGGTTCTATCCTCTTAATGCAAACCTTTTTGTGAGGACACCACTGCCTGCTCGTCAGCCGAGACGCTCCCAAGTTGCTGCGTTGGCTGATGAGACCAATGCATCCGAGTCCACTGCTCCAAAGCGCACCTACCGGTGTAGCGCGTGCAAACAATTTGGGCACTACAGTGAGTTAGTTTTGTTATGGCAAGTAGAGCGCTATGTACTAATATAATTTGGCTACCGTAGAAAGCAACGCTGCATGTCCAGCACGACGTGAAGGTGCTCAGGCTGAAGCACCATTAGCCGCAGATTCTGAGAATCGCACAGATATGTGAGCCTCATCAATTGTCTACTGCTAAATCCTCAGCGCTGATGTGTTTATTTAGAGAACCATGATCTCCCTGCTCATCCTCGTCATCACTCCGTTCTCGATCATCTTCATTTCCACCGTCTTCCTGTCCAGCATTCCCGCGAGCCCCACTACCCTCTATCTCGTTCCATAAATCCTCTTCGTCATCCACAATACCCACTGCCTCTTCCCTTGCTGTGTCCTTCCCGCTATCGCTTAGCTTTGCTTCAAGCATTATCTTTGCTGCTCCTCGTTCCATTGCATTCGGCACCTCGTATTTTGTTGTACGGCCTGCCAACGACTTGTTCGGACTTGCATCCAGACCTAATATATACTCTTGAACTGCCTTAAATGTCTTGGTCATGTCTTTCTCCGCGTGCTTATACGTAAGGCCAGAGAGCAGGAAGTTCTGCTCGAAGACGTGGTGGCAATTTCGGTAAATCAATACTAGTGCCGACTCATCGAGAATCCATTTCTTGGAGTAGTTGGAGCCTTCACCACCATACATGTCCTTGATGAACAGATTCATCATCTCTACCACCCAATCAACTGCTCGAAACTGGTGTTCGCGACCGGTGGGATTGACGAGAATGTTATAGCGAATTGCGCGCCTAGAATAGCATCTCGTGAGTAAAACGTTCGTGATGAGTACACAACAGCATCGCTCTATTCACCTCAACGCTTCAGGATAGACCTCGTAAAGTTGATGCATGAATAGGAGCATACGGTTTGCGTACTTGTGTTTTCCCACTGCGCGGAAAATCAGGATCCATGGGGCAAACACGGTTTCGACTCGACCAATATCTCCCTCGTTCATCGCGTACGATAACTCCTCATAGAGCATCAGATAGTGGTGTGTCCTAAGCGTGTTCTCGTGTAGCTTATCACGCTGACTTGCTGGTCGTGTTTTCATCTGGTATAGGTGGCTAGCGTCCTCTCCTTCAACATATGTGCTGGCGAGCCGCTCAGCGTATTTGTCGATCTCGTCCAGTGATGGCTTGTCCTCCGCCCACTTCTCCAAAGTGAGATAGCCATTGCGACGAGCTTCCAGACGCCACGCATCCAATCGCAAGACCTCTCCAACATGATTGATGAGCTCGTGTTGCTCACGGAAACTCGCATTGTTCATTAACTTCCCAGTACGTGTCGGCCTCAGCTTCTCAACAATAGCCCAGAAACTCCCGGAATCCTTTCGTGCAGCTGTCGGTGCGACAAGCAAACGCCAGATAGCATCCGCAGCGGCCATCTTCAGATGGAAGAGGCCGAAGACAAACACCACAAACTGAAGGCGCTGAGTAGGTGTCAAGTCGATCCCTCGTCTCTCCATCGCACTGAGTACCCGCTCCATAGTGCCCAGATCACCGTGCACAAGTTGAACAACATTTCCGATATCCATCATTTCTGCATCCGAGTCCGAGTCAGCCGCATGGGTCTCCGAGTCTCCAACACCGGCCTGATCAAGCATCTGGAGGATGGCGTCGATATTGCCAGACACTCGGGATTGATTGATGTCCATAGCTCGCAAAGGTACTTGTACTGTTTTCTGTACGGGAATCTGCTCAATTGGGTCGGGATAGCCAAGGGAAGTGCGTAAGTCCCTGAAGTATGTCGGTCCATGGGTGAAGAGGGTCTTCTTAAACAGGTATGCGCGGAACTGTCCACGCCTCGTCAATCCGGATGCGTGCACGCTACTGTTGTCCTCTGGATGCAACTGGTATAGCAAGCCCAAAGTCTTGAAGGGATCGTGCTCGATGTAATTGGTGGCATGCCGGTTGAATGGACTGCTCTGCCAGACCTCTTCGCCAAAGCGAAGACTGTCAATCGTGACGTGCTCAAGACGGATCAGCGTGCCTGATGTAAGGTGGACGAGCAGCTCTTTGATGCCGTCAATAGTCGGGATTCCCGTCGAGAATTTCACGTCGAAATTGTCGAATGCATATGCTGCCAAAAGGGTGCGTCCCAGTGTCCTGATGTCGTCGATACAGGTTATCTTCAGTGCGTGGATTGCGCGGTGGATTGAAGTTAATGACACAGAGATGCCCATGCGGGCTAGCGTCTTGACTACCTTCTCCGGCGTATTACACGAGTGGAGGAAGATGCCGACCACGCTCTGTAGTGCGTTACAGTTCTTATTTCGCGCATGTGCTAACTGACTTAAGATAGTGGCCGTTTTCTTGGGTAGAGTGGTAAGTTACATACTCGCATTCCCATAACAAGTTTTACTCACAATCTCATGGAACGCCCTTGACTTTCGATTCTTATCACGCCTCCAAGCGAACCCTTCATCATTTGTGTCCCCTTCCTCATCATCACTCTCCAAATCCTCAGGTTCCTCGCTATCCTTGCCATCTGCCGCAGCCAAGGGTTCTTCGTCGGCTCCCGTCACATCGCCTGTCACAAGCCGATAGATGATCGACCACAGTAAGGGCTCTTTTCTCCATATTTGTGCGGCCATATCTTCTAAGCGGAATTCTTGAATTTGCCATGGTTCAGCGTGCAAAATGTTGAAATGAAATGCGGGCTCGTTATGAGACAGTCGGTGCAGCGCCTCGGAATACCGGCGGACCATAAAATCGTGCGCCCACTCCACGGTCGTTGAGACACATTCTGGCCGATAGAAGAACGCTGTATGCATTTCCCGCGTGCGAGCGATGAGGTCGTTTAGGAGAAATGGGTATGGATGTGGTGCATTCCGGGACTGGTGGGACAAAACCGCTGTTGTCATGTCGGTAAGGCTTATTCTCTCGCGCTCCATATATATTAGAAGCTGTCGGATAGCTGTATTGGCCATTGCGAGAGTAATGCGATCCCAACTTGAATGCTATTTTTCGACTCTCGCTCGCCCATCGTATAATAAGCGCGTGCGCCACAAAGCTGATGTCGGTCCTCTTTTTGGAAGACCACGCGTCTATCACTCCGGGCTCCGCTATTTACATATGTTTGGTGCCAGCCGTCCTATAGAGCTCAAGAGGATTAAGGTTCAAAAAACTGATGCCATTACTATTTAAGTTAAGCTTATCTAATGATCAATTCTTAGTCATATACATCACTACTAAATTAGGATCCCCCATATACTGAGACCTCGCATGCCCGACTCTGGCGAGAATTATCCTCTTGAGCTCTATAGGGCGAGCTGGGTAGGAGCCTGGTGTTGATGGCATTTCTTAGTACCCGTACTTGGCGCCTATTATTCAACTTTTTGAAGAATGCACGCAAACTCAGTAGCAGCTGGTTGTGATCCATCGCTCAAACCGTCAGTAAGACCGATAGCTTCGTGGTTCATCCCACTCTAGTTCATCAAGTCAAAATGAGAATTGTTAAGGCAAGCGGCTATGGTCAGCATAAGTACTCCATCCTCAGACTCATTCATGCCGACAAGCGCGAAACGAATATTCCTATGGTATGACTGCGAGTATGATCTACAGTAGCAAAGTTGGAAACGCGAGCTTCATTACGCGTAACGTTATTGCAAACACTTGCAGTTACTGGTACTAAATTTAACTAGCAAGCAAGTACTCAGCTGCTACGTTATAGTACACCGCGTGTCTTCGGAAGAGCGACGAAAATGAAAGAGAAATATGGCGTCATGTAGAAACATAACAGATCATCGCTTATCAAAACGGATAAGACGAGACGCAACTGAAGGCATGATCAGTACAGTGGTACCGAAGCCACAGAAGGATGCACTCACTGATGGTGACAACGAAGTTGAAGAGGAAGAAGCCGAAGAGAATCCAGACGTCTCTCCAGCGAGTCGAGAACTCGATATTGAGCGGTGCGGTATATTGATCTCCGACCTGTAGAGTGATGATCAGCACCATGTTAGAGAAGAGGAGTAGGGATGGCGCACTGCATATTGACAATAACGACAGTGATCCGTGGCGTGAGGGTTATCCAGGTAGCCACCGGCAAACGCGACGAAATCCTGCGCCCATTCAGAACATGTCTGGCCAGGGGGAGGGCTGAAGATGTTGAACTCTTCGGTTTGGCACGTAATCTTTAGCCCACTGGAAGCAAGGTCAAACGTCAAAAACATGCTGATAACTACATGGCACGTACTGCAATTCTGTGGAGAGCATGGCACTTATGGCGCGGGTGTAAGGGTCGAGTTGATAGAGCCATGATCGCCAGAAGCTCTTCAAAGTCGGGTAAGGAATGGTAACCCCGCAGAAGGTTGTCAAAATCAACACAAGAAATGGGTTGAAGAGCGCAGCAGTCTGAATGTTCGGTGATATGGAACCAATAAACTGGCCAAAGGTGACTACGCAAGTTCAGCATAACGCGCGGTGAACGGAGAACAGACATGGACATACCACCGAATAGTTCAATAAAGAGAACGACAAGAAAAAAGAAACCATTGCCGTTGGCCCCTGCAGCACCTTGACCAAAACCCATAGGCCAGACCATCAATACCCAGTAAACAAAGGCACACAGAATGGAGTACGGAATTTCGCCGACGAGCTGACCAATAGCAAAGACATACGGCGAGTATATCCTTGAGGAAGATTCACGGATAAATATCCTCCGATTAGAAATCCACAACGGCTCAATCTGAGACATAAGGAACTGTGGAAGGATCGTTGCCCAAAACCTAGCAGTTCCTTGTCAGCATTACATATGATTGATTGACATAAAAGCAAATCCTCACGCTCCAAAGACGCGGTTTTGAAGATCGCGCGTACTAGTTCCAAGTTGCAAGAAAGACAGCGAGATTTGCAGCGAGATACAGGTGTGAATGAACAGTCGCGTGAAGACGTAGTCCGGAGATCGCCAGAGTGCCATGTTATTACGTCTGACAACCTCCTTTAGCTGAACCCAGAAAGACGTCGCATCTGTTGAAACGGTGAGCAAAGCCAACAACGGGGCCGAGCATTACACTCACAGGTGGTCTCATTATTATGCTCTGGGACACGACGAGCCAAACCCTGTTGGTCGATGTCTTCGATCTCCTGGCGCATGACCTTGTACTCTGGAGAATCGCGCCAGATGTCCGCCCAGTCACGATCGCCAATGCGGGGCTCAAGACCAGCACCAATAGCATCGAGCATGTACTGCGAGGAGACATCAGTAACTATGCAGCGATAAGAGCAAATTTAGACGCACCTCAGCAGGGTTGACGTTTGCAGGGCACAAAGCACCATAGCGAGCAAGATAGCCTCGGAGTACGCTTGAGTCAGGGCCGATGTCTCCAAAGTAGACCGTTTCCCCTCCTCTCTCAAGGAGTAGCAACCTGTCAAAGCTCTCGAAAAGCAGAGACGAAGGCTGATGGATTGTACAAAGAATTGCCTGACCAGACGCCGCTAATTTCTTCAGGAAACGAACCAAATTCCATGCACTTTGACCGTCAAGACCGGAGGTTGGCTCGTCAAGGAACAACAGTAACTCGGGCTTGCTTGCCAATTCAACACCGATGGTGAGACGCTTACGAGCTTCAACACCTAAACTAAAGACGAGGGCGTCCGCGAGATCGTGTAATTCGAGAAGTTCTAGCATTTCTTCGACGTAAGCATCCTTCTCTTCCGTGGGAATACGCGCGGGTTGACGAAGTCGAGCGGAGAACTGCATGGCTTCGCGGACAGTTGCAGTACCTTCGTGTACATCCATCTGCTCGGCTGTAATGAGGCAAGTCAGATTCTTCCGCCATGAATCTTATATTTACAACGACACACCGTAGGCTGTGCCTCGAGCAAAGTCGCCGCCAACGGGTCGACCGTCGACCAACATGCTACCAGAAACGACACCAATATTCTTACGCTGGGCCAACACGTCAAGACATGTTGTCTTTCCGGCCCCGGAAGACCCCATCAGAGCGGTCAGGGTACCAGGCTTGACATAGCCGTAGACGTCGTGAAGAAGCCTGCGTTCGCCGCCAGGAACAGGTACTGTATAATTGATTTTCTGCCAAGTGAAGGTCCTACGATGTGCGGCGGATTCGCTAAAGCCGTAAGGACAGTCAGTTGAGCAGAAATAGGATGCGTTACATATGACTAACCCTGTCTCATGTTTGACCGGTGCACCCGGGTTCAAGTCCGATCCTTCGGTGAGCTCCTTTGTGTCAGACGGTTTGCGCATCTTCTTGCGATCAGCGAGCTTGGTGTTCAACTGCTCAGTCTTCGCCGAGGGCATAGCGTAGATGATAACTCCAGCACTGCCATGGTATTGCTGTACAAGACAGGACCATGCCCCATCAGTATTTGCTTCTCATGAAATTACACTTGGAGAGATCGACGTACAGGGAAGTATTCGATAAGCAGAACCTGTGTCACCTGAAATGCAATGAAAAAGCCAACAAGTATAACAAGGTTGCGTCTCCACTGATCGGCGACATTAAGGGAGTATCCAGCCTTGAGGTATGCTGCACCGGTGACAGTCGGGCTACCGGGCTCGGAGCCAGATAATGTGCATGCTTGGTTGGGACCGAGGGCATCACTGAGATACGAGGACCGGTAAGGTAGTGAAATGAATGAGACGCGGGACGTTAGACTTACGGATACTTGGTGAGGTTCAGCAAATTACGTGGCACGACATAAGATCCATCGCAAGAGAGCTATCAAGCCCCGGAAAATATGACAGTTAGTAGAGCATTTAAACGGTGTAATGTTCGCTGGATACTTACATTGATGCGGTGGAACTCATTTTCGACCACCCCAGAAAACACGTAACTGAGCGGATTGATGTAGTACTGGTATGAGCAAGTCAGTGAGCGAATGAATATACAAGACTGAGGATCAGTAATATACTCACGATCCAGAATAACCATCTTTTCATTTGCTGCACAGGAATCATGTACCCGATGTACTGTATTATGTTGGGGAGACAGAACATGGACAGACGGAAGGCCGTGTCAAAGCTTGAGCACATGAGACCGAAAGTTCTGAAGAATCCTTGCATCGTCAAAAACGCCAAACACGTGAACAGCTCCCAGACCATGAAGGCGCCTCCGTTTCGGTTCAAGTTTGACATAAAGTAGATGATCACGTTGTAGATCGTCATGCGGACGAACGAGAATGGCATGTCGGCGAGAGTGTTGGCGATGACAGTGGCTGAGGGGCGATAGAAACTATAGCTTGTTTGCTTCTTCAGAATTGGACGGCCAAGCATCTGCGCGGGGAGCTCTGCAAATGTCTCGAGACAAGATGTCATTATTCCGTAGAACATCAAAGATCCACGAGTGAAGGCTCCGGCAGCGTTGAGTGGTTGATTGAAGTATGCGCCTCCGATGATAAAAGCGAGTATCTGCGAGCAAGTGTTAGGTCAAATAGCTTCGGTAGGAGACGAGATTTATCGCTCACAGTCGTCAGAGTATAACTGGTGACGAGCGTGAATTTATCTTGCATCCTCGTCTGCAAGTTCCTTTTCACCAGCGCCTTGACCTGACCAAAGAACCCAACCGTATACGGACTCTTCTTCGAAACACCGCGCTTCTTCTCAGCGGCTACAGCCTCCTTGAACGTGGTCTGATCTTGTTTCTCGGTATCCATAGATTCCTTATACTTCTCCAGAGAAAGTTGCATCTCACTTGCATACGAGGAGCTGCAGAAGGCTGCTTCCAGGGCCTCGGGTGATGCAGGGACATCGGCAAGGGAACGGCCAGGTGCAAATCGACGCTCATTAGGATCGGTACATCCAGTGAGGTAGTCTGCTGTGCTCTGACGAGGGAGGGACATGTATCCGAGATTCTCGAAGTAGGCACGGGCTTCCGAAGGAGGTCCAAAGAAGACTTGACGGCCCTTATCGAGGACAAGGACTTTGTCAAAGAGCTCATAAATACCTTCACCGGCTTGATACCTATCAGCGCAATATAAGGGACAATTTCGCAGATAGCTGAAACTGAGATGCTCACAGAGTAGCAAACGTCGTCTGGCCTAAGATATCCGTCATGGCACGCATAGCCTTGATGAAGTCGAGAGCGGTACTGGCATCCAGACCTCTTGTTGAATTATCAAAGCAGAGAACGCGAGCGCGAGTGGCCATCGTCTCCGCGATTGAAACACGCTTGCGCTCGCCGCCGGACACACCACGGACAAATTCGTCGCCGACATATGTCTGCTTGGTGTGGGAGATGTTCAGCATACGGAGCAACATGTTCTCGACCTTCTCGTTGAATTCTGCGCGAGAAAGGCCGGGAAGACGACCATTTGGACCGGGCGTCTTCGTGGACAGAGCGAAACTAATGGTTTGGCCAACAGTCAAAGTAGGTATATGACGATCATCTGCCATGACGCATGATGAGTATGACATATGAAGAGCATTGAGGACCTTAGAGTTTACCTTCTTCGTTATACGCAACTTCACCTTTGTATGTTCTCTCCATCTCTGCAGCGTCGATGCCAGCGTAGCGGACGTCCCCGCCCACACGTACATATTCGTGTCGTTCGTTTGCGATAGCCTTCAGGAATGTCGTGCAACCCGCCCCGGGGCAGCCAAGTACAAGGCACATCTCTCCCGGTTTCACCACACCAGATTGCCTGGGTAGACACGATCAATATTTATGTGGGCCAGCGTGAGACCCCTTGAACCACTTACTTGTGCAATATTGTCCGAGTGGGCAGCTGCGCGGACTTGACGCGAAGGATCGTCAGAATAAACCGCCAGACATATAAAATTGGGAACAAGAAGAAGTTGATGATCTCCGCTGTGAACAGTATCAACAGAACTGTCCGCTCGCTTGCAGGAACTTCACTTACCTCCGAATGTACCGATGTAAATCTAGCAATGTAGTCAGATTTGCTCGAGTTTGCCTGACGAAAGGACTCACTTTGAAGTCTGCGCCACCTACGACTTCGACCTCGAGGTCGTTCCAGGTAACGCCGACGTGTTTGTGCTTGAGACCAGCGCTCTGATTCGCGTTGTTCGAGGATTGTAGAAAGTCGCGCAGGTTGAAACGTCCTTCGTCGTCGCACGATTTTTCCAAGTCATGTCCATGACCGACACCGGTGTACCCTATACGGTTACCGTCACCCTCTGACCTCGTTGAGAGTTCTCTCTCTAACTCGTGGAAGATCTCCTGAGAGCGCTCAACGTCAATGTGTTCCTCCTCGCTGTGAACGGCTGCCTGAGGATCAGCCATATCGTACTGGTAAGGGGGAATGCTATGGGAAGAGGTAACTAGTTAGCCACTCCAAGCCATGATGTACATATACTTTCACCGGGCGACTAGCATGTGTTGAGATCACGACAAACCAACGCTATGGCGCGTCGACCTAGTCAGACGTTCTCGGAGCCGTGAAGATAAGTAGCCATCTATAAGTTGCTTCGTTATTGACGCTCCCGTGCCAAACTATGAACATGAGTATGCCCGTGTATCGAAGTTTCGATTTTTGGTCAGCCTATAGACGTATGCATAAACAATTGAAGATAAGTACCTGTGATGAACGGAAAGAATTAATGAGTAAAAATTGACGCCACCTCCTTGTTGGCTGTATGTACCGCAGCGGTCAGTCTTGCCGTCACGCTTTTGGCTCCACGAATATTGTTTCATGGTTTACTAGGCTGCGTACCGCCAGCTATTCATTGGCGTGAGTAACATCCACTTAGCAATCTAGTCATAGATCATATTAGCGAAGCCTCAAAAGATGATAATAGTAAGTGCATACATATTGATTTGTGGGGCGGCGGGATGCCGAGTCAACTTTCCGTTTGCCCACTTACGGCTTCTGTCTTCTTAACTATTCAATGAATGAATTTCCCGAGACACCGAAATCTTAATGGTGGCATCCACTTGTACAAGAAAAGGGAGAGGACGTAGTGCTCGGCAGGATGGAGGACGTACTACTCTCGGCAAACTTTATCTATAGAAGGAGGTCGGACCCGTGTCACCCCGTTTACCGCAAATGGTGAAGCTGCCTGCCTCATAAGGCAGGTGCGTCTTCTCCGGCGTCTAGTGTTGCGCACGGCGCAGTCCGGCTCAGTCCAACTCAACTTTGATGCGTTGCAATCAAAAGCCGAACCGAACCACTGATCAGCGGCTGGCTCTCAGCGGCGGTAGCAAACGGCGCGGCTTGGCTCGGCTTCAGAATGGTCCAGCGGCTCGTGGCACAACAGCCGAACCGTGAGCAACACTACCAGCGTCTCCCGTCTTGCTCCGAGTTGGTCACAGTACGTACTTTCTCGCTGAGATGTAGAGGAACGTTACTTCGTTATCTACCCACCAAGATAAGCAGTAGCAATTCATACCAACAGATTTTAGGGAGCTTGACTGAGGCTGTATGCCTCAGTACTCAGTGCTCGTAAACTGGGAAAGACACATCGTACGAGAGTTTTCACTAGCAAAGTTTTGCATCCCGCGACAAGGTTGGAACTGTCCCCTACGATGTTCATAAGGAACTACGGCTTGACTATCGCAACACGGAGGAGTGGATTGGTCAGGCTAGAAGGAAGATGCGCGCATCACCACGATACTTATCTACCAATTCACTTGTACAGTACGGCCGCCGATGGAACTATTGCATAATGCCGGTGAGCAGCTGCCTTTACTACTCGTAAACCTGTGTGCCGAGGCTCATCAACTCACTTTTGTGTGTCGGTGGCCAACCTATTTGGGCCTACGATTCGTAGATTTGCATGCAAGGCTGACTTCACAAACTTGTCTGCACTGACACGGATTTTCTCCTGCATGAACTCCGAATTCTCAGACGAACGCCTACCTCCCGGTGAGCTATGTTCCCCGTTGGCGGTGCATTGAGTCGTTATAATACTCATCAATGTTATTGTAACATTACATCATCTCCACTGGGCGCATCGTCTCACTCCGAGGGTGAAACGCCAAGACCTTTGGCTATTCGGAAGTCGTTGCTGTAGACTCGCAGCTCGTCGTATATTGTGCCCTCGGCGGTGCGGTAGTGGGTGTGTCACATTCTGTGCGTGGCGCTTTTGTCTGATGCATCGTCGTGGTGCCAGCGATGCGACATCACCGGACTCGGAAATATGTTGGTACAGATTCAACCCTGCACAGAGCATCTGCATAAATAATGGCTTACCGGTGTCAAGCAGGTTCTGACAACTTCATCGCTATGTTCTTTACTGTTCTCCCTCTGTCTGTATGGCAACTTGTTGCCACTGCGCTCCTGCTTTACGTCGGGTCGACGATTGCGAGCGGTCTCTATAACTTATACTTTCACCCTTTGGCTAACTTTCCCGGGCCACGATGGGCAGCATTCAGCACTTGGTGGAAGACGAACCTCGAAGTAGTTCAAGGACTTAATCTTTCGGAAGAGCTGTTCAAGCTCCATGAGATTTATGGTAAGGCAGAGTAATTTCAAGCTTACGACGAGAGGTAATGACTTGCTCTTGTAGGCGATGTCATCCGAATCGGGCCAAACGAGGTGAGTACCCATCGGTGTTATACAACACTATAATTGTACTCAATTATACCCTCGAAAAGTTACACTTCTCCAACCCAAGTGTATATCATGAAATATACAACCCCGCAGTTCGGTGGTCAAGAGATCCGTCGCTCTATCGCGTGTTTTCTAAACACGAATCCTTGTTGACCATGATGGAATACTCAAAAGCGAAGAAGCGAAAAGATATTCTACGACCACTCTTTTCACATCAGTCCATGCTGAAGCTACAGCACCTCATTCAGGAGTGTGTGAGTTGCTTAAAATTTGCGGTATCTTGGTTCTCGCCACAATGATTGACACGGTTTTCTTCGTTAAGGCTGACAAGATGTGTGCCAACATCGAAAGGCACGCTCAAGAGAGCCGACCGGTCAACTTCTTTAGGGCATACAGATGTTTTACGCTGGACGGCATCACTTCCTATTGCTTTGCTGCATCTATGGACACTGTCTCTGCCCCACATTTCGAGATGACTGCTGAGATGGCTTTGGACGAGGCCTCAACCGTCTTCCCATTCCTGAAGCATTTCATTCTGCTGAAGTATCTCGTGCGCTCCATTCCTGAGGGTGTAGCCTCTCGGATGAACCCCTCAATGGCGGGTGCAGCTCGAATGTTCAAGGTTGGTCTATCAGTCATGTGAACTATGACGTTGTTGATGATTGGTACATTGGCTGTGTATAGATGTTGAGAGACCAAGTAGAGCGAGTCCTCGCGCATCCCGAAGTCCTGAACTCCGCCTCGCATCCAACGATTTTCCACGAGCTCGTCAGTGGAGAGAAGGGGCGTGAAGTACCGTCACAGCCCGAGCTGGAAGACGAGGCCCTTCTCATGGTTGCAGCAGGTACAGATACCTCTAGCAACGTACTGTCCTTGGCCACGGTGCATCTCCTGAGCAACCCCGACATTCACGCAAGACTCAACGATGAGCTAATCAAAGCTTGGCCGGATCTCCATAATGTACCTCGCTATGAGGACCTTGAGAATCTGCCCTACCTTGTGCGTAATATTCTACGTTTGTTGATCTCGCATTGATAAAATCGTTCAATTTCGCAGAAAGCTGTTCTTAAGGAGTCCCTTCGTCTTTCCCACGGAGTGTACACTCCGATGACGCGGATCGTTCCCGACGCCGGTGCCCAAATCAGCGGTGTCAATGTGCCCGGAGGAGTAAGTCCCATCGTTTATCTATATCATTACATGTAACTCATACACCTCGCTTGGGCAGACGATTGTAGGTATCAGCAATCTCTTTGTTCATTTGAACCCCAGTATTTTCCCGGACCCTCATAGCTTCAAGCCCGATCGTTGGCTGGAGAAGTCAGAGAACGGCTCGCTGGATAACTGGCTGGTCGCATTCAGCAAAGGCCCCCGAAGCTGTCTGGGAATCAAGTAAGTATGTTCTGCCTCGTGATACCCTATGAAGCTAAGAGATTCTCGTTTCAAGCCTGGGATGGTGCGAGATGACGGTCGTGCTAGCGAATCTGCTCCGGCGATTCGAGCTTGAGCTTGTCGACGGTATTAAGTAAGCCAAAATATTTTACTCAAGCTCTGTATCGCCACTAACAACGTTTTCGGCATGTTAGGCCTACAGACTTAGCGTGGCACGAGTGCTATGTCCCTCATTATTGCGGTCCCGCACTCAAGATGCGCGCAACCCCTAGGAGTTCCTAATAGCTTTTAGCGCATTGGCTATAATATTTTGATCTACGTACTCGCGACTGTAAAGTACTGCAATAAATGCTGATACAAACGTCTCGTGCGCATTCCAGACTGCTATTGGTGTAAAGATTGGCGGGTTAGTTCTTCCACAACCGGCGGCCTCTCCAACTCGATCTCGTTACCATCACTCGTTCACTGTGTAGTATAATCCGGAGAATGCGTATTATTTTGCAATGCTATGGACAACAGTCAACTTCGGCCCTGCTTCCTCTTCAACGCCTGACAGTGCTGTATCAGTAATTCCCGCTACCCTCTGGGTAGTGGGTCTTGGGGTTCCAGGGTGGACGAAATCGAACACGAATTCTGCACGCTCGTGACTTCCCGAGAAAATGGCGTGCTTTTCACGTGACTACTTTGCGAGCTCCTGAGGCGCCTCTAGATCTTTTTGTGTTATGAGCGCCACCTTTCTTCTCCTTTCGCCATTACCTTGCTGGCTTTCGTCGTCGTCGTTCTTGCTGCACCATGTCTTCTCTATCTGTGTTTGGACGCTATCGCGACATCGGCGCTCACTTCCTCGTGGATCCGTCTCGTCTCAACTCCTCGGTCTCCCTCTCCTTCGCTTTGCACCATAACATTCCTCGCTCCGTTCATACCTCTGGAGGTGCAGTCGCTCGGGTTTCTTGCACCGGGCCCATCACTGTCCCCTCCGTATCCGGGTACTACCAGTCCTCTTTCCCCATGAATGTCGTCTACCAGGACCGTTGGGATGTCATTCTCGGCCGAGACTGGTGCGAAGCAACTGGCGGGCATGTAGCTGCTCTCCGCGTGATGGATCCCCCTGGCCGCAGTCTGCATGTCAGAGAGCATGTCTGGTATTCACAGCTGTTTGGTATGTCGTCCTTCAACGTGCTATCCTTGCACATCCTGATCAATGCTATCAGTGCCTCCTGCCTTTGGTATCAATGATAACCATGCTGGGCGAGGCCAACCCCTTACTCATCCTTCTTGTAAGTTGTGTTCATGTCTGCATCCTTGCTCATATGCTAATGCTTGCCTTAGTCACTCTTTCTTCTTCTGGTGACTCTCCGGCACCAACCCCTCCGGAGATTTCCCCCACCTCTACGACTGTGCTCGGCACTGCTCATGGTATGCTTCCTTTGCATTCCCTTATCTTCGCCGCTAACATCTGTTGTGCAGATCCACCTTTGCATATGCCTTACGGCTGTAATTCAGGGGTCACCCCTGTGTCTTTGATGTCTCACAGTTCTGCTGTGTCGGGTTCATCCCGTTGTACCTCGGGTTCATCCCTTGCGCGTGATAATATTGACTCTGTCAATGCTCCTGCGAGTTCGTCCCCACTTGTGCCCTCGTTATGCACTTCATGTGAGGTTGTGCGTGGTTTGGGTGTTAGCGAGCGCTGCTCCGCTTGCACCTTTGCCGTGGTGTTGGAAGATGGTCCCGCCTGTGATCCTAGTTCCGATGCAACGCCTGCCTCCGATGGTCCTGGCCTCGGGGACCTATTGAGTATCTCCGCTTTTGAAACCCTTAGTCGAGCGCAGCTCGTGCTTCGCCTAGCCTCGCATGCCATCACCGTTCCATCCAAGGCTACTATCGACGACCTAAAGACATTATACCTCACCCACTTGGTCAACGGTGACTGTGTACGTTCACCTGCTTCGCCCAATTTGACTTGTTTCCATGTCGCTCGCTTCATCTCGACAGATGTCGAAGACCGACAGCTCGCTGCCCGTGCGCAGGTTCTAACGTCACTGCTGTATAAAGTCACTCTCAAACCGCTGCGTCGTATCTTGTCTGCGTTAGAGATTCCGTTTGACCACCAGGCTGGTCTTAGTGCTCTGCGCCGTCAGTTCAGACAGTACATAAAGTCTCTTGCACAAGGCTCCAAGCGCGTACAGTTCGCCTCTCCTACCGTACCTTCGCTGCCTTCGACAACAATGTCTGAGCGTATGGCTGCTCGTCGTGGTCGTGCGCGCGACTCCTATAAGCAAAAGCAGCTAGCCGACATGGAGGCGCAGCGTGCTCGTCGTGATGCAATTCGTTCGAACTGGCCGCAGCTCATTCCTGAAGAGATCAAATTGCGTGTTATCAATGACTTTCGTGATGCTACTTCGAGTACGTCTTTGTCTTCGTTTACTTGTGCTTGTTGTGCTGAAGAGTGTCTGGTCTCCTCCCGTGTGATAATGTGTTTCGATGAGATACCTTTTGATATCTTTCGTGTGGACGACCTTCCTGTTCAATGTGTCACTGATATACCCGAACTCGGTAATGTTGTTTTGGATGCTAGTGGCTTGAACACTACTGACCGTACTGCTAGTTTTTGCAACGAGTGTGCTAGGTATGTGCGCCGTCACAGTCTTCACCCTTGCGCGCTCGCAAATAAACACTATCTAGGCCCCATACCCCCTCAGCTGGCGAATCTCACTCCGATCGAAGAATCTATGATTGCACTGTGTCGCGCGAAGTCAGATATATATCAACTGCAGCCTATCGATGATGATGCTACTTCTCGAACATCCGACAAACCCACTCTGCCGAACTGGCAACGCGGTATGAGAGGTCATATCATTATTCACCCTCAACACCCTGAACGTCTTGCCCAGTCTCTACCTCCTCCAATTGATGATGTCGTCAGACCGGTCTGTGTGATCTTTGTCGGTAGCTCACCTCCCTCTCGGGAATGGCTGGCGAGCAAGGGAAGCCCATTGGCTGTAAGCCGGGAACGTGTCTTGGCGGCGCTGTTGTGGCTAAAAAGCAATAACCCGCTATACTCGAACATCACAATAGACTATGATTCCCTGAACGCTATTCCTTCTGACGGATTGCTACCATTCAATATATCAACCGTGCCTGTCAGTGAAGCTCAGGAGACTCTCACATCGAGATATGATATGGTCCCTGGTATGGCGTGTCTTTCAGGACCTGATGACAGTACTAATAGTTCATATGCTCAATGTGCACAGAACGGCGGAGCGACTGTTCTTCCAAGCATAGTCATTACGGATGTTGATGGGTCCGCACCCTCTAATGAACTTCGGGCAGCCGCGCTTCGTCACGTCAAGGAAAAGGGAGGATCGTTCTTGGGTATTCCACATGATAAAGCACCCGCCAATGAGTTTTTCGAGCCACATCTGTTTCCTAAGACGTTTCCTACCTTGTTTCCGTATGGTATTGGCGGTTTGGAGGATAACACTCGAAAGTCGAGCTTGAGTCTAAAATACCATGTTCGTCATTTGCTGTCTTTGGCTGATCGTAGATTTCAAGAGCACAAATCTTTTCTATTTGTATTATTTAATATGCTACAGCGTAGGGAGGTTCTTTTGCGTTCTAGCATGAAAGTTCGGAAAGCTTCATTCCATTCTGTTGCGGAGCAGTTCGCTTCGATCTCTCCTGAAGCTCTACACGCTGTCTGCGAACGCATGAAAAACGATGCCTTCTATGGTGACAATACCACTGTAAGTGATGAGGAGCGTCAAGCAATGAAGCTTATGAAGGAGGTGAATCTAGTTAACGCTGCAGTGCCAGGTTCTGCAGCTGGAAAGATTAACTTGCGCAATCAGCTTCGTGCATTAATGATCGAACATGGAACACCCAGCTTTTACCTGACTATAAACCCTGCAGATATCCATAGTCCGGTGTTACGCTTTCTGAGTAAGGATCAGAATGATATTGACAGTCTAGCCGAGTCATTGAGCAGTGATTCTTACTCACAGTCTATCACACTTGCACAAAACCCTTTCGTTCCTGCCAAATTCTTCCACATCTACATGACTGCGTTTATTCGAACCTTGCTGGCCTATGATCCAAAATTGCGTAAGCCTACTACAGAAGGAGGCGTACTAGGACATGTCAAGAGCTACTTCGGTTGCGTAGAGGCTCAAGGTCGTGGTAGCTTGCATTGTCATATGGTTGTCTGGGTTGAGGGTGGCCTGAACCCTGAGGTTATCCAGCAGCGCATTATGGCTCATGATACAGACTTCGGAAATCGCCTCATCGCTTTTTTGGATGACACAATTAGTACCGAAATACCTCCTGCACCCACCGAGAATGTTGACTCCTTACCTTCAAGTAATCCGTGCCGCCATCGAGGTGTAAGTTCGGCTATTCCGGATGATGTCAAAACTGTCGCGCGGGCTTGGGACTTACATAGGCTGGCTACAGCTTGCCAATTACACAAGCATGCAAAAACCTGTTTCAAGTACTGTAAGCCGGGCGAGCCAAGAGTGTGCAGATTTGACCTTGATCCTGAAAATGTTCGTAAGTGCTCCTCCTTTAATGAAGATACCGGAGAGATATGCTTGCGTTGTCTGGACGGAATGGTAAACAACTTCAATCGAACGATTCTTGAGGCGATGCGCTGTAATATGGACATTCAGTTCATTGGGTCTGGTGAAGGGGCGAAGGCGATAACCTACTACATTACAAATTATATCACCAAGAGTCAGCTGAACACTCATGTCGCTTATGCCGCGTTGGAGATAGCAGTGCGACGTCTAGGGGAATATGACTCATCAGCAAAACCGCCCGCACTGTCGGCCTGAGCGCCCTGAGATTTCTAGTCAGATCGCTCAGTGATCGCCAGCGCCGCAGGTCTTCAGAGATTACGCACTGCCTCACATACCATACTCAAAGTATAACTCACAATAGGTTGATAGACAATGCATAGTATCACTATATAAATACATATCTATATACAGAATAATGCTGGTGATTAGTGCACGGAAAAGGCAGTGTTGTGAGTCCAATGTCTATCTAATAAAACCTACTTGAAGCCAACAATGACACGAGTGTATTTGAGGGTGCGTGCACAGGATACCGTTAAACGGAACGCATGCGAAAGTGGCAACAAGACCCGAGCTGGCTATGGGTGCCCAAGGGCGATCCCTGCATAGCAGCATGCTACATGCCACATGGGAAATATTCTGCATGTCCGCATATCCCGTGCAGTGTGTGCACTGCATAACGAGCACACAGCACGGTCTCCACACAGCCTAGGCAGGCATGCGCCGTCAAACAGATTTTCGACGGTGCGAATGTGCAAAAACTCACCCGGCACTTAGCAATCTAAGCCATTGCCATCGACCCACAAGCCCTCCATCGCCCGTCTCCTTGTTAACCAAAGCGAGCACATTATCTTGAGAGTCTTGCGTACAAGGTGGCTGTACAGGGCATAGGCGTGAGAGGCAGGTGGGACGGACCTTTTCATTTTTCCGTCCTCAGGAGGTAGTGTCGTCGCTGTGTCGAGAGGAAAGCCTGGTTGATTGAAAGCGATGCTTGCATGTGATAGCACGGCCGTCAGAGAAAGGGAATCTATGAGATGGCGAGATTAGTGAGTCGGCGATGGTGCTGGTAGTGGTGGTTGCGGTAAGAAAATGAAAGCAACTTGCGCGGCGGTATTATACCTTGGATATTAGCGCTCGAGGGCTGAACTCACCAAGACAGAGGCATCGACTCAGATAATGCACTACACGATGTGAGATGACAAGGTTATTGTGGAATTAATTCATGCGCATGATAGTCAATGAAGTGATTTACGTAGAACAAGCGAAACGCGTCGTGAGTGAAAGAGAAATGGAAGTCTTTAGGGATCATCTGTCTTCCATATACACCGATTACATGAATCCCTCTCACGATACTCTCGACATGAACAAGCCCCACGTTCCGCTGACCAAGCCGTATCTCTGGCTTTACAACCCACATACCTGTCACAGGGTCCGGCGCATCCCCCATAGGTAAGAACCATTCGATGAGTGCAGTGTCGTATCGAATATTGTTGTGCGAGAAGCGCAGGAAGGCAAGCACCCGTCCAATAGCCATCCCGCGCATTGGATCTTCTTCATCTCCGATGTCAACGAGAACCGTATCATATCTTGTATGACTTTTCCTCCAAGAGGCGGTGCTACGAATGATTTGACGGTGCATACCTGAAGATCCGCAATCCTCTGTCGGCGCATAATAGATGGATCGGCCCGACTCAAAACGTGCCATATCGCCAGAGAATTGGGGACAATGATCGAGACTGACATCTTCTGGTAGTATGACAGCGTCAGGATATAGTTGGCTGTAGAGAAAGCGTCGACAAAGCTCTTGAAGCCTCGGCTGCTGAAGTTTCAATCCCATTGTTCGTACATTGCACTTCTCGACTATCGAAAAAGTCATCTTCGTGTTAGAGAGTTGAACAGATGAGATTTACGCACCGTGTCGCTTTGGCAATCGGAAGAAGGAGGTGACCGCTTGTCCCGCGTGTTCTCCAACATCTCCTTCGTCATCTGCGACATTGGCCCTCGCCTGTCTATCGAGATCACCAGGATCCATGTCCTCCTCATCCTCGATGCCAGCAGCGATGCGGGCTGCTGTTAGCACATCTGTGCGAAGCATGCCGCGTCTCGCAAACTCTGCTCGTGCCGCTGCCAACTTACTAAGCCGTGTATTCGTCTGTAGCATCTGCTGAAGTGCATTATAACGATTGGATCGTCGCCACGGCTTCTTGACAGCTGTTATGTGCCGCGACTCGGTGATAGACGAACATAGTCCGTTGGGAGAACCGAACATTTGTATGCCGCGAACATAGTGTACCAAGGAGTGCTGGCGAGGTAAGTTGAACCCATTGGGCCGCACTCCGAGCTCTTCGAAAACGATGCGTAGCGTGTTGAATCGATCCAGCGCGGTGTGAAGTTGCTGAAGGGTATCAGAGGTGTGGGAGTTGCGGCGCACGAGGTAGCAGAAGTCTAAAAAAGCGCGTATAGCTTGCACCATGCGATCAGGAACGTGCCCGGTGATTGCGGGGAGGAAAACCTAGGCAGATAGCATTAGCTATACTAGCGATGAGTAGACATGAATGATCTCTCACCTTCATAAGTGCCTTGGAGTCGTTACCCGTCCATTGCTTGAAGTTACGACCCTCAGGAAAGCGACGCAGGCCAGGAAAGGCAGGGGCTGCCGCGATTCTAGGTTGGATCATCAGATTTTGACAGCAGGGACTATATCACTCTCGACGCCTCACCTTCGGTCGATGTCGTCCATAATTGGTTTGGCCCTGGCAGCCCCGTGCTCTAGAACAAGGTATTCTTCGACCCAGGTGACGAGATGATCTTTGAATGTGCCCTTCACAAGCTGATGCAGAATGTCGGGCGAAATCAATTCATGTATATCTGCACGAGGAAAGTATGATGTGTAGGGCTGCAAGCGAAGTCAGTCAATTAGATGGTTGAGCGATAGAAAGTACTCACGACGACGCCTGGGGCGAGCCCGAAAATATTCCACAATACGTTGTTACTGAAGTACTGTCGCATTACTTCAGAAGCTTCGCGAAAGCGAGGACGCCCTATGTTGTCTAGCTCATCATTCGGAGCTAAACATCTAGAAGTCCGCCGCCAAGTCACCTTCATAAGCAATTACTGGAGACAATGAAGAGAGGCTCGTACTTAGTACACCAGCCTTGAACAATACCTGCCAGCATCACTTGCTCTGGGTAGTCTGCGATGAACGGGCCGAGCTCAAAGATGACACGACGGTAATGTCCGTCGGGACACATCATAACTTGGGGTGTCGTCATGCCTTCCCGAAGTGGTTCGTAGATTTTGACGAGCGACGCGTGATATAGCTGCTTCTTGAAGAGACGAAATTCGTCATCGTCGTCATGCTCTCGAGAGGCTACAATTGTTGATTAATGAGTATTATGCAGTTGTTGAAACATCACATATAAAAAATACCTTTAGGGATTGCGAGGAACGCAGTCGGTACAACAGATTCACGATGAGCTCGCCTCATGGAGTTGGTGAGATTGCCACAGGAGGTGTACACCGGGTGATACTCTATATGACCAGTGGCTACGGAGACCGTTGTCTTGTCGGCACCACCTATGACTGGGCAAAGCATGGCACCATGTGTCGCTGGATCTTCGGCCACGGTAGACTTTGTGATAATTCCATCAGCATCTAGTGTGGATGTTCGATGAAAGCGGAACTCAACTTACAGCCTGCTTCCATGCCCAAGTGCCCGACATAAGGTTGCTCCATTGCCGCTTGTCGGGTCCTACGTATTCCTCGAATGGGCGATAATCGAAATGGCCATCGAATTGCGGATTCCGTAGCATGGAGCGGAGGACGTCGAGTGTGTTACGGGTATAGATAGTGTATGTTTCTCGTTTCCATGACGGCGAGTTGTTGTTGACCTCTCCGATATACCTAACATTGAATGCATGCCAGGTGAGATCAGTGACGTCGATGTTGTCGATGGTCTCGAAGAGGTCTTTGTGAGACTTAAAAGGTGTGTGCGGGTCGCGTCCCAGTTCCATGTCGTGTGCAGCCCAGATCTGAAGCAACCGGTCAATCTCCCCTTTCGACATCTCAATCTTTTCGAAAACTAGCTCGGCAGTTTCAAAAGAAGACCGTGATTCGAAAGGTGACCAATCTTCTTCAAGCGGTCGAGGCGGGGGCAGGGAGTTGGGAGGGAGATAGTGACCTTCTGCGTCGCATGGCTTAGCTGAGATTGTCGGGCACTATAGTCACCTTCTGCACTGTTTTTTGAGGAGGCCGCACATACCTGTTAAATGGGGATGGTAGCGAAATGTGGAATTATTTCGGAGGGGGAGGGGTTGTGCGTGCAGGCCATTCCAGTGTATCTTCAACGATCTTCGGGTCTTGAAAGTGAGTGGGCAGTTAGAGCACTTGATAGCCATGGTGCTATAGTATCTGTGGGACTTAGTTTGTGAGAAACGAACAGCGGCGACGACCTGGCAAGTGTATTGCACTGTTTGTGTCGCATTTCCGAAATAGGCCGCTGACTCACCTTCACTCCTGCAAAGTTTTTCGCGTCGCTTCCCCCCACCACTGTCTCCTGTCTTCGCAGACATGGCTGGTCGTCGCCAGACACGTTCCCAAGCCCAACTCAACCCCGATACTATGTTTGACCCTTCCTTAACTCAGTCCCCCGTGACTCAGCGCCAGCGGAAGCGAGGAAGAACAGGTAGTGCTGCAGAGAAGCCTCCTGCCAAACGCCCCACGGGTAAAAGAACACCGAAGGCCACAACAAACCCTGACGACAGCGGCATTCAGCATTCTCAGACAACGGGCTTGCAAGCTGCTTCACCTGATGTTTCAACCTCAGGAACCCAGCAGCATTCCTACGGTACACGTCGCACCAACGATCCACACCCAGCCAAGTCTGCTGGCATGGCGAGACGGACGCAGGCTGAGATTCAGGCTACAGCTGCTGCCAAACGAGCCGAGAAGAAATCAAAATCTGATGCAAGGCAAGACGCACAGGAACACGAAGCTTACCTTGAGGCTCTCGGCTCAGCAGCGCTGTCTGAGTTATTCGACTCTCGAATGCTGACTGAGGAGGAGCATAACCATACTCTGGTGTATCGTGGTGGTTAGTAACGCAGGCTGATATTACGGGTCCTTCTACTCACTTAGCTTCTGGTTGACCAGATCACAATCAGCGCACAAGTCATCAGAACCGGCGAAGTCCTGTAGACGATATGCAAGTCAACTCCTACCTCAATACTAGCCAACTTCGGCGGGATGCTTTTGAGCATGAGCGAAGGGAGGATGGGCTCGGGAGTGAGTCGGAGTATGAGTTCGAAGTTAACTCCGGTGAGGCTCAGGGTCCTGCCAAACAAGGAGTAAGCGTTTGGTTTGAACTCACAGTATAGTATTGAAACTCAGAAATACCTAGATAGGAAAGCTTTCCGCCAAGGACAAGCGAAGAGCCGAGAGCGAACGAGTCTGGGGCAACATCGATACACCTCGAGTTCAACCTTCAGTGTCAGCGTCACAAGGACATCATATTTTCAGTCGTTCACACCAGAAGGAGAAGATCACCGTGACCACTGGGTAAGTCTTCAGAAGCTTCAGAACGAACACTTGCCTACTGCTTGAGGGCTCATTGCTATGTTTAGCAGTCAGGCACGTATTACAAGCCTCCCTAACTCAGCTCTTCCCGACAACTGGCGTTCGACGCTTCGCAAAGAGTCCGTGCAAAGCGCGACGAACGAGAAGACCTCAACATCGTCTGACACGAATCGTCGAGCAAGAGCCGAGCGCAAAGCTGATGAAGAAATACGTGGGTTTGGAGACACCGATGTCATTGTCCATCGACCATTAGGGGGTAGCGGTAGCAGGCATGCCTACAATCGTCAGGTGCGTATCGAGAACCTGAGAGTTGAACTACACTCACGTGCGCTGCCATTAGCTTGTTGAGGTCGATAACGACGAGCCGCAGCCGGTGGGAGCTGTGACGAAGAAGACCTCACGCGCAGCGAGGACAGAAAAGGCGGCGGACAAGTCTCTCGCGATGAAGAACATCGCCATCTGGATCCGACCCGATTTGATGTTGTTTGTCGGGAGAGTCGCCGCCACGCTCACAGACCTTTACGGACGTCAAGTCGATATGTGGGAGCTCGATTACGGAGGTACCGAGTTATTCGAAACAGCTCTTCAAGTAATCATCCGCCAGATCCACCCGGCCAAGCACTACACTGTCGCCAGTAAATCTTGTCAAATCTATTTAAGGGTGTGTTAAAGACTGCAACGAACCTTTACAGAAGTACTAGTTGTACTAATCATACCACTTGCAGGCACGTCAAGTCATCTACGATGCGAGATCGAGACTCTGGAAGATGGCTGTCGAGTACGTGGACAAACGGATGCGCCCTTTACGCGCTCAGCCTGCGCAAATAAAAGGTTTAGTAGCACGCGCCTTACGAAGCGATGGAGAACTGTATCACGCAGCGACTGCTCCTGACAACGAGAACGTAAGTCACAAAATGCATACACCTTTCTGAGCTAATTCAAAACAAACCGCAACTCCGTGCAGACCGTCTACTGTGATAACAGTGCCCACACTCACCATGTCGACGTTTTGCAAGCCCCCTGTGTGCTGACAGTCCTAGCAGAGCACCTTCGGTTATGTCAAGCATCAATACTCGACAACGCAGACCTCCTCAATGCTCTGCGAGACGAGATCGATATCGAAGCAAACGGCATCACGTTAGGCAAGTTCCCCCAAGGCGCGTTGGTGATGGCGGCTTGCGCGGTACGTTTTCTCATCTCCGCGATGGACGCGGACGCTGAATTTGGGATCAATAATAGGTACAACGTGCATTCAAGATGTGGGAGTCGGGGAGCAGAGTCGAAGTTACCGAGCAATTCAGCAAGAGCAACGTGCAACGGAAGAACACCAATGGGACCAGCCCCTTTGACCAACATTCCGCAACGGTAACCAGCGTGTATATGCGACCGAACAAGGCACGACGCAGAGAAGAATTCCTCTGTCGAGCATCCCAGTATAAAGGTAACAGTTCAAGCAACACTACTCGAAGGGCGGGCTCTTCGATCGATGACGACGATACACACATCATAACCGTGCCGAGCTCACCTATCTTGAATGCAGGGGACGACGACAACGATTACGACGGCTTCATTAGCGACGGGCTCGGAGATTAGCGACGGGCTCGGAGGTTTGTAGGATAGATCAATGTGTATTGTACAGCTGCTCGTATCAACGGTGTCGTACTATCTAATTCTGGATGCTCTGAATGTCTGACCGTAGCTGAGCACTGAGCATGAACAAGCTGAGTGACCTGACAATCTGATGACCTGAGCGTGACCGAGCGTGAAATGTGACGAGAACTGAGGCCAATTTAAGCGCGACCTGACCAAATCGCCCTGAGACGACCTGAGAACTCCTGAAACATGCTCTCAGGGCGTCTCAGGTCGAAATGCAAGATTTCTGATTCGGACACTGAGAAAATTGCTACAAATCTCGTTAGTAAGCCGGGTGAGGATTCCTATATGACATATGCGAAATACATGCTTCGTCGATGTGCATATGCAATTCTAACACATCAGGAATTGTCCGGTCAACAGGTTGCATCTTATCTGTTGGGATACGAAGACTGTTACACTAACCATACTTTTAACAACCTATATTGGACGTCAGTGGAGCGTTACATAGAGCGGCTGCTACCCAGTCCTGAGTGTTATCCCCATTCACATTCAGTTCCTGAGAAACCATGTGACAGTCTGTTGACAGCTAGTGAGAATAAAGCCAACATCAGCGACCCCATAGATAGTACCATTGGAGACAATATTGACTTGCAAGATGATGATTCCGAGTCGGTAACTAGCTGTGCATCTGGTGAAGAAGATATGCTTGAGGGGGACCACTTACAGAATGACCCTCTAGACGAGGAGGTTACCGTAACAGTGGATGAAGGTGGCCACCTGGTTCCCACCTCAAATCAGCTGTCGGATTATGTGAACCGTGGGTATATGTTTGACGATATCTGTGTATGGGACTTTGTCGCGCAAACGGAAAAGGTGATCAAACGCAACAGTGCTGCTGACATTGACATAGACATGTCGGGTCCCAGTACTAGCCCGAACGACAATGCGGAAGTTGATAATGTTGAAGGTACCGCCAGTTGTGACGCCGATGGTACTAGTATGCCATCTGAAGCCGACTTCCCGACAGTGTCAGACTACGCATCACAAAATATCCTCAGTAATACAGACCGTAAGCGGTTGGTGGAGGACTTCTTACCTTCTCATGAAGAGCATGGCCGGAAGCAGCTCAAAGTATTGCATCCTTCTCACCGACAGGTAGTTGTTCCCATTGGCCCTCGCATGCCTTTTCCGGATGTGCCAAATGACGAACCACGGTATTGCCGGCTCATGCTAATTCTATTCAAGCCATGGCGCATTATAGATGACTTGAGAGGGCAGCACCATTCATGGAAAGCTGCTTTCGATGCCTTCTTGACTGGTGCTTCAAATGAGGTTAAACAACTCATGGACAACATGCGCGTACTTCATGAATGTAAAGCCGCACCCTATGATCATTTCCGAGAACGTTCCAAGCATCGTGCTCGTCTCCGCGCGCAAGCCGGTACTAGTCAAGACTATATGAACGTGGATGATGACTTAGGTGCTGCAGCTGACGAAGAGGATATTCTTGCGCACTGTCAGACTATTGAGCATGCACGCGAAGACCAATTAACAGACTCAACTTTGAACATACTTCAATGTACCGACTATGCTGACCGATTTGGCCTGTACAACTCAGCAGCAATCAATGTGCTGGCTGAGCCACATGCTGCTGAGTTCATTGAGGAGATCAGTGATGCTGTAACTGAAAAGAACTGGGAAGCAGTATACGCACAGCGGAGAGAGGCGTGGAAATCCGGAGTGTCTCAGTCATTTGATGCTGATGTCACTCACAACTCAGAGCTTGACAGTGGTAATACATCACAAGTATTCATATCTACACTAGATCAAGCTCAAACCTCCTCTTTGGTTGGCTCTAACTCACCTGCAATCTTAACGTTGACGGGGAGCAATGTCTCCGATGGTGGTCCAAATCCTATACGTTTGATTGACTCAATTGTTGAGAAATGGACACTTAACGCGGAACAAGAACAGGCATTCCGAATCATTGCAACGCATGCTAGCCGTTCAAAGACGACATTGAATGAGCCCAAGCTCCGAATGTATCTGGGCGGCCCAGGTGGTACTGGAAAATCAACCGTAATCAGCGCGATTAAAGAATATTTCGAGCAGATGCATGAAGAGAGAAGGTTGAGGTTAGCTTCGTTCACTGGTATTGCTGCGAAGAATATATCTGGTCAAACCTTGCATGCTCTCTTAAGGCTCCTTCAAGCCGGCCAAGCAGCTAAACGTGGATCTAAGACCAACCAAGAGTTGATAGCCATGTGGCGCGGAGTAGATTACCTACTCATTGACGAGGTCTCGATGATCGGTTGTGGTCTTCTCGCGAAGATCAACATGGCTCTCGAGCTTGCGAAAGAGTCTAAATCGCCGTTCGGTGGTATCAACATAATATTTTGCGGAGACTTTGCGCAGTTGCCATCAGTACTTGACCCTCACTTGTACTCCCCTCTTGATACAACGTCTAACAAGAGCAAACCAGATTTGATTCTGGGGAAAGTCCTTTGGTTATTGGTCGATACTGTGATATTTCTGCATCAGCCTATGCGTCAGAGTGGTCCCGAAAATGCCCGTTTCGTCGAACTACTGACACGTCTACGTGATGGCCAATGCACAGTGGAAGATCACGAGTTACTCACCACACGTCTTATCCAGAATAACACGAATACCTTGACAAATAACGCCTGGCGTTTTCCTACGACGCTCGTATACGATAACGCAACGAAAGATGCCTTGAATGTGATAGCGGTGCAGGCTTTCGCTCGTGCAACAGGACGCGCATTACATTGGTATTATAGTTGTGATAAACATCGTAAGAAAGATATCGAGCATGAAGGTCTACTTGCTCACCTTCGTCAATTGCCCACATCTGCAACTGAGCAACGCTTAGGTAGAATTCCGCTGGTGCTTGGTATGAAAGTCATCGTATCCCAGAACTTTGACGTGACTGCGGGAATTGTTAACGGAAGCATGGGGGTATTGAAACGGATCCGTTACCGTGTTAATGATCGAGGCGAGCGTGTCTTAACATCCTGTGTCGTCAGTTTACAGGATGAGGAACCTAAAATTCCCGGCATGGCGGCCAATGATGCACCTATACTGGCGGATACGAAGTCTTTCACGCTGAAGCATCCGTTCTCCCCTCGTAAATGCACTATTCAGCGCACGCAGGTTCCTATCCAACCAGCTTACACCATCACTGCTCATCGTGCACAAGGACAAACATACTCACAGGTTGTTATTGACCTGCAAAACACGAAAAGTGTGGAGGCTGCATATGTTATGGTCTCCCGGGCGACCAGCCTACAATCTCTGCTGATTCTGAGACCTTTTGAGCTACGACGGATCCGTAAGAGACAGCAAATGACACCGCTCAAGCGCGAAATGCGACGTTTGCAGATACTGGCTTTGCAGACTCGGTTCGCATTGGCATTGCCGGGGACTGCAGCATACGATGACATTAAGTCTAGTCTGTTGGAGATGCGTGAGCCACTGAAAAAGCGTCACAAAATTTGGTCGGACAACCCACTGGAACAAACTCACCTTGTGCAAGTACACCAAGGGGAAGTTAGTACAAACACTACCACCATATCGCGTACACGTAAACGTCCAGCTGCACATTCAACGGATGCCAACTTCTCCAAGAGCAAACGAGTCAGACGTACATAGCTTGAGGTGTCCCAATGCCCATGCACGTAGGGTATTGCCTGATGACAGATGGATCTGATATCATTGGTGAGCAGTAGAGTATCATAACACAGCAGCGTGACCAGTGCTACGTAATGCTCACTGTAGCTAGGTTGTGAAGACATGCAACATATAGTTGTATCACTCAGAGAAAGTAAACTTCACCATTGATACATCAAGCGACCGTGGGTGACGCAGCACTGCGATTTATGCACGTCAATACGTGGCGGTGAGCCACCAGTTGCCCTCTCTGATGGGAAGTGGTTACGGTGCTGTTGGGGTGCGACACGGTGCGACGGGAGTAGGAATGCACGCGATAGGCCCTTGTTATGGGAAACAACTGAATCAAAGAATGGATACAGCAGTCCGAGTCTGAGTGAGACGTACCATGTATTTCTTCCCATACCTATTGCGGCCTTATCTATTGCGGCCTTATCTATGCCCGCCAGATATTTGCTGATGGTTGTTGAGTGTTGTTCGCGCCTTGAGCTGGTGAGACCACGACAACGAGGGGCTAGTGAACGCGATCTCAACTCAGCATTGAGCATCCATCGCCTTATCGTCCATGTTGCGCTGTTCCCGGATTAACTTGCCATGTGCAATACAGTGTGCCGATGACTCTGCGATTAGCCTGAGGTTCATGGCCGTTGTGCGAAATTCGAAGGAGCATGTAGGCGTCTGTAACATGGATTCAGTCACGAGCGGTCACATCACAGTTCAGGCCATGGTCTACATTCTTGCCTTATAACTATTTTCTAGGCTGCAATACCACCTGGATAGGGTGTATCGGTGTGATCAGCTTAACCCCATGCCTGTTGCGCTCAGAAGAAATCCTCAACACCGCGTAACGCTGTGACCTACACTTTGCGTTGTTACGAGAACTGCATGCAGGTCGTCCTTTCGTACCCAGTGTGTCGTAAATGCTTTTTGACCTTGCTGAACAAGAGCTGGGTAGCGGGTCTAGCTGCGAACGCAGCGTTAGTGAATTATTTACGTATCATTCAAGCACGTGTAGAACATGGTCATACCTTCGTCGTAGAAAGTCTTCATTGTGCATGTCTGGGTGAAGCATACCTCTTGATGTTACGTATCAACACCGCTCGCACCTCTCCGGCTCGGAGTTGTGGCTACACGTGGTGGACGCAGTTTAATTTAGATTGCCGTTTGTGGAAATAAACGTCGGTAACCTCCGAGCGGCTAATCATCCCTTATGCCGTGAAAAGACGCCGTCCTCGTTTTCTCTAACCACCACCCATCTCGACGACAAACGTCGACATGGCGTCCACGGATGGTTATCAGCCGCACCCATTCTTTCAGCATCTGATTGCTGCGCTCTCTGTCTACGAATTATACCCCAGAACAGCTCCGATCCCGAGATATGAGGGTCCCACAGATTGGTATACCGTCACAATTACTCGCTCTCTGGAGGGCATTGCCAGGCGTATGTTCACCGCCGAAGACGCTATGAACACTATTCAGGCCTCTCAGAACTCAGGCCCCGAAACCAAGAAGAGACGTAGCGTCGGGGAAAGTCCGCCGCTCTCCAGCTCCGGAAGCTCGCCGTCCCCACCATTCCCCAATCCAAAGTCGTCTTCGACCACAGCTTCCAACGGGCAGTCACCCTTCTTTACTCCTAGACCCTCGCAGGATCTAGTAATGCCGAGTGCTGAAAGCGAATCAACACCGTCTCGACAGGGCGGCGCACGCACCCCCTCACCCATGATGATCTCTCTCGACGGTGTCGTCAACCCTCTAGAGAAGTCCAGCAAGGTATTCAATCACAACATCGGCAACGGCACCTCCTCTGCACCTCCCACCTCTCACGTCGAACACATCAATTGCCCAAGCTGCGGAAAAACGGTCACCGACAATACAATGCTCGCCAGAATCACAGCCATGCACGGTCCCCCTGTCAATTCTCCTCTGATCATTCCTCCTGGTCCTCTCGCTGCCGCCGCCTTCGAATCTGGTATGAGTGCTGTCGAAGAACTCCGCCTCTTAAAAGCCCAGGTTCAGGATGTTGCGAAAGTCTGTAATGCTGTCGCTCGGGGTGATTTGTCTCAGAAGATCACCGTTCCAGTTCAAGGTGTCGTCATGGTTCAGCTAAAGGAGGTTATCAACGGTATGGTCGAGAAATTGGGTCAATTCGCAAAGGAGGTCACTCGTGTCAGTTTGGAGGTCGGAACAGAGGGGTACGTTCTCTATTTCTCACTTGTCGAGCCTCAGCTGATCTTTTATTGTCGTAGTAAATTGGGCGGTCAAGCGCTCGTTCTCGATGTCGAAGGTACATGGCGTGAGCTCACGAACGTCGTCAACAACTTGGCCGGCAACTTGACCAGCCAGGTCCGGTCTATCGCAAAGGTCACGAAAGCCGTCGCTCTCGGCGATTTGTCTAAGCAGATCGAAGTCGATGCACGCGGTGAAATTTTGGAACTCAAGAATACTGTCAACTCCATGGTCGTCCGGTTGCGTGCTTTAGCCGCAGAGGTTACTCGTGTTACGCTCGAAGTCGGTTCTCAGGGTAGTTTGGGTGGTCAGGCGCATGTCCCAGATGTCGAGGGTGTTTGGTTAGAGTTGACCCGCAACGTACGTCAGCGTCGGATCATCTTCCTAACACAGCACTGACTATGCCGTGAATCTGTTAGGTAAATCGGATGTGTGCAAACTTGACGAATCAAGTGCGCTCCATAGCCAAGGTCACGACTGCCGTCGCCAAAGGTGACTTGAGCCAGAAGATCGATATCGAGGTCGAAGGAGAGATGTTAACCCTTAAGGAAACTGTGAACAAGATGGTGGACCAGCTAAACGGCTTTGCCTCCGAGGTCACACGTGTGGCACAGGAGGTCGGAACTCAGGGTATTTTGGGTGGTCAAGCCGTGGTTCAGGGTGCCGAGGGCATGTGGGAGTTCTTGACGCTCAATGTCAACGTAAGTTTCCCGCGTGATTATCAGATGAGCGGTTCACTGATCCACTTTTTCGATTGCTGCAGTCTATGGCGCGTAATTTGACGGATCAAGTGCGGTCCATCTCCGAGGTTACGAAAGCTGTCGCGAACGGTGATTTGACCAAGACTGTCGACGTCGACGTGCAAGGAGAGATGTTAGAGCTCAAGACCACTGTCAATCAGATGGTGTTCCGTTTGTCTACTTTGGCGAAGGAAGTCACACGTGTATCTTTGGAAGTCGGAACGGAGGGTATTTTGGGTGGTCAAGCCTATGTCCCTGACGTGCAAGGCATGTGGAAGGTTCGTGCGACTGTCTTGTCTGTTTCGATCTTGTGGTTGATGTCGCTAACGAATACATCCCACAGGATTTGTTGGACAATGTCAACTTAATGGCCATGAATTTGACCAACCAAGTGCGTTCCATCGCCGAAGTTACGAAAGCCGTCGCTGGCGGTGATTTGACGAAACGGATTACCGTTGATGTGCGGGGAGAGATGTTAGACTTGAAGGAGACGGTCAACGAGATGACGGAAAGTTTGAGCGTTTTCGCCGACGAAGTCACGCGTGTAGCCAAGGAGGTCGGTACTGACGGAAAGTTGGGTGGCCAAGCACGAGTTACGAATGTCAGCGGTACTTGGAAGGTGAGCAAAGAACGCGTTGTAGATTGTGAGGTGCTAAATATGCTTTCAAGGATTTGACGGACAATGTCAACGTCATGGCCGCCAACGTAGGTTGACTTTCGAAAACATCTCTACGTTTCTAATCGTACTTCACAGTTGACAGTGCAAGTCAGAACAATCGCTATCGCAACTGTAAGTTATTTGTGTTATCTGTTTCGCATTGTTATACTCATAGACCACAGACTGCCGTCGCTCGAGGTGACTTGACGCAGAAGGTCACGGGAGTCAGTGTCTCTGGAGAGATGTTGGACTTAGTCAACACCATCAATCGCATGATTGACCAATTGGCCATATTCGCCCAAGAAGTTAAGAAGGTCGCACGTGAAGTCGGAACGGAAGGTAAACTTGGTGGTCAAGCTGAGCCTGGTAACTTAGAGGGCATGTGGCAAGAGATTACGTGAGTGTTCTTTCCGTTGGTCTTGTCGGTCTGCTCACATATATCCAGGATGTCCGTGAACACGATGGCGAGCAACTTGACGACGCAAGTGCGTGGTTTCGCGCAGATTTCTGCTGCGGCCATGGACGGAGACTTCAGTCGTTTCATCACTGTCGAGGCTAGCGGAGAAATGGATTCCTTGAAGACACAGATCAACCAAATGGTGTTCAACTTGCGAGACAGTATTCAGAAGAATACCGCTGCCAGGGAGGCCGCTGAGTTGGCGAACAGATCCAAGTCCGAATTCTTGGCAAATATGTCCCACGAAATCCGGTAGGTGTAATCTTGTTCAGAAAACCCCTCATCCTCAGTGCTAAAGTATGCTCTAGAACACCGATGAACGGTATCATTGGAATGACAGAGTTGACTCTTGATAGCGACTTGAATAGGTCGCAGCGAGAGAGTTTGACTTTAGTCCGGAATCTCGCACGGTCGTTATTATTGATCATCGACGATATTTTGGATATTTCTAAGAGTAGGCTTTACCGCCTCGTTAGTGGCTCTATGCTGATGCCACTTTCTTCTAGTTGAGGCTGGTCGCATGACTATCGAACAAGTCTCGTACTCACTCCGTCAAACCGTTTTCGGCATCCTCAAGACCTTAGTCGTTCGCGCATCCCAAAACCAGTTGGAGCTGACCTACGATGTCGACCCAGATATCCCAGACCAACTCATTGGCGATCCCTTGCGTCTCCGACAGGTCATCACCAACCTGGTCGGTAATGCCATCAAGTTCACGCCTACGAAGAACAGCATCAAGGGACATGTCGCTCTTGGCTGTCGGTTGCTGGCTATGGACGACCAGAACGTGATACTGGAGTTCTGCGTCTCCGACACAGGTATCGGTATTCCCATTGACAAGCTTACCATGATTTTCGACACCTTCGCTCAAGCTGATGGTTCCACTACGCGAGTAAGTGGTCATGATTGTATTGCGTTTTCTATGTCTCATGCTGTTGGTAGGAATACGGAGGCACTGGTCTCGGATTATCTATTTCGAAGCGACTCGTTGCCCTCATGCAGGGTAATATGTGGGTCGAGTCTGAGGTTAGCCAGGGGTCGCGCTTCTTCTTCACGATTGCTTCGCAACTCTGCCCAACATCAACGGAAACCATGATTGCGAAGATGCAGCCGTTTGCCAAGCGTACTGTGTTATACGTGAACACCATTACCAACGATACCGAAGTGGTTGACCACATACGTGAACTCGGTCTCAAACCAGTCACCATTAGTGACATCAGAGACGTCGCGGACAAAGCAACTTGCCCTCATATCGACACGATTGTCATCGACTCACAGACGATGGTACACGTCTTATACTGTGCTCTAAGGTTTGATTTTCTGATAATGCTTCATAGACCGAGCAACTACGGGAGCACGAGCACTTGCGATACATCCCCATTGTGCTGCTGTCACCTGTGAGCATGCACCTGCTGCACAATTCGCATTGAAAAGCTAACATAGATCTTCAGCAATCGTCATCTAAGCTTAATAGTACGTGTAACTATCTCGATCCGCTAGTCTTGGCTCATACCCTCCCGTCTTCTAGTGAAATGGTGCTTGGATAACAGTATATCTTCTCAAGTTACTGTTCCCGTATCCGCACGGGATCTTGCTTCCGCTTTAATCGCCGCGTTAGAATCAAATACAGTCACTCCAGCCGTAGCCGAGGATAACGTCGTGTACCGCATTCTCATCGCCGAGGACAACATGGTTAATCAGAAGTTAGCTATGAAGATCCTTGAGAAGTACGGCCATATCATCGAGGTCGCGGAAAACGGTCAGCTTGCTGTCGACTGCTTCATCGCTCGATGCGAACGCAATGAACCGTACGATATCATCTTGGTACGTGAAGCCACCAATGAGACATCACTATACTGACAACATTCACAGATGGACGTGTCCATGCCGTTCATGGGTGGTATGGAAGCCACGGAGCATATCCGTCGATATGAGACTGCTCGTGGCCTTGAGCATGTGCCAATTATCGCTCTCACCGCCCATGCCAGTAAGTATCCGTCGGTTTACTCGCCCAGTTGTTGTTGACATATTTCGTTTTGTAGTGATTGGTGATCGTGAACGTTGTCTTCAGGCCGGAATGGTATGTATCCCATTATATTGCCCCGTAACGAGTATGCTGACCCTTTTCCTATAGGACGACCATATCACCAGTATGTTACTACCTATGACCACCGCATACCCCTCTCTAATCATTTCGTCCAGAACCGTTACGGCGGAACGATCTCATGAACTCTATCAACAAGCTTGCAAGCGAGCGAAATGTTCATGGAGCTCGCAATGGCTTGAAACCAGGCCGTCCTGCCATCAGCTCTGGCCATGACACCAGTTATTACCGGTGATCTTTGTAGCAGCAGAGTTCCGCTTATATGTGAGTTGCCATGTTATGCTTGTACTGCAAGCTGCATCACACTGATCTCGACTCTACAGGTGTATTATCAGCCATTTCATCAGCTGTGCTGTATGTCACCTGTTTATTAGCCGCTTAATTCTCATTTTACGATTTGCATGCTCTCGTCGCTCATCATGTATCTACATTTCATTCTCTTCTCAAACACGTTTCCTCTGCAAGCCTCAGCTCTGAAACCTCGACACTAACATGGACCAAAAGGCGGCTGCTTCGTTTATGATCTCTTTCCACGACATCTGCATAACTCATGGTAATATGTTGCCATGGATGTCAAAAGACACTTGTCAATTGTGACTTGCGCGTGGGTTTAGAGTACACCGTGCATTGAGTTTCAGTCTCATTTGTGACTTAGATCCACGCATCCAGACACCCTATACCACCAGAAACTGTCGTAGAGGCAGGAAATATCCTCGTCGTCAACGAAAATGAACGTGGGTAGCATAGGCTTCTGGGAGAAAGGCTACTTTATTATTATACCAGTACATACGACAGGAACGGCAAGCGGATAGTCTGGCATCGGTGGGAGGGCCAATTTGGATCTATACAAGGAAATAAATGCGCGAGTTCCAGTAAGAAAGAAGACTACAGTGGGTTAGTGCTGGTGGTAACGTATGTTGATCATGTTAGCCCAGTAACGGGTGTTAAGTGTGTATATTGTTCGTTCGCAATTGGTCGACTAAGCGGTTGATATTGTTGACCAGCTCCAGCATCTCCCCTGAGACACTGAGGCCGACGATTGATTGCGTGAAGTCACCTCGGGTGACAGCAGACTGTACACGATCAGTATAACTTGGCATGTCGGTCAACTCAGAAAGCTTACGATCACCAGGGCAATGGTCCTAATTTGCACCGTCAACTGCAACAGTGCATTAGTGACAGTGATCACTTAAAATTATCTCAAAACCTACATTAGCAGACATGACGTTGATATCGTTCTTGAGGCTCTGAAATACGATCAATATCTCGCAGTGAATGCGCAGCTTCGCTCTCACCTCCCAGGTGCCACTGGTGTCCGTGATTCGCGCTTGATAGCCTAGTTTGCCATGTGTTCCGATATCCTGTGTCACACGTGTAACCTCGGTGGCAAACCCATTCAGTATACCCATTGTCTTGTCTAGATTTCCTTTGATCCATAACATTTCTCCTTCAACCTCCATATCCAGTAAGTTATACTCGAAATTGCCTCTAGCAATCCCAGTCGTAACTTTGCCTATGGAGCGTACTTGATTTGTCACATGAGCAAACATTCGATTCACCTGATACATCCGTAGTACAGTCAGAGAAGATGTGCTTGCAATGACTGATGCTGACGTACATTACGGGCCATCTCTAGCCAGACACCTTCCACATTGTTTGTTACATCCACCTGACCGCCGAAAAGGCTTCATTTGCTGAGATGAACAACAACGAAAGCAAATATGACATGAAGCACGTACCCCTTCACACCAACATCCCAACTGACACGAGCGAGCTCCTGTGAATAGCGGCTCAATTTGTCGATTGTACTGTTGATAGCGTCCTTGACCTGGACCAAGGCAGCATCTTGAACCGTAACAGTGATCTTTTGAGACAAATCACCACGAGCGAGAGCATCACAGACATTGGAAATGCCTTGCACTTGTGCTTTAAGGTTACTAAGCTCGTCTGTGGCACTCGTATTGGGATCGGATGTGGCCGGGGTGATAGGATTAGGATCGATCGGTAAAGAAATAGAGGGAGCAGCTTGATGGCTGGGAGCCTGAGGGATGTTATTGTCGGTGACCAAGTCACCGCCACCTGCAAATTGAATTTGAGCTGGTGAGAATTGAGAGTTGCAGAAAGGGATCTGTGTCTTACTAGTAGCAAAAGAGGCACTTGATGGCCTGGATGGGAGTGTGTCCGCACTGGTTGCACTGTGCGTCTCCCTCGTTTCGGTCTGGGATGCCTCAAGATTTTGCAAAGCGTCCTCGGCAGTATACATACGCTGAATAAGTCCCTCGAGCAAGCGTGTAATTTCTGCAGTGTACCCATCTGTAGCGCCGACATATCTTGGAATCGGGGCTGCCTTTGGCTGCTGCTCGTAAACAGCAAGAACGGTGACAAGATATCGGAGGAATGGATGCTCAGGCTGGCAGTCAGCTGGGGACGACATGGTTTCGTCGTTGAGTGTCAATGGGTGGTGGTTAGGGACTGAGTGAACGAGACAGGCGCCTCCTGCCACAGACCGCAGTCACGGTGGCACAAAGGGATGAAATACGCGCGGAGATTGCCGCCGACGTTTATTTCCGGAAGAGGCAATGTAAACCAGTGCTACACCGATCGCCGACAAATACAGTTAACTACTCTTGTTTATTTTCAGGCCCTTTTACGTGTTTGGTAAAGGCTTTTACTCAGTGGCTCTAACTAGCAGCACTGTTGAATATGATCAGGTCAGCCAGGTATGTCAGCGACGCTAAGTAAAGCATGACTAAGCCTCAGTGTAGAACTTCCAAGAGGAGTATATCAAGCATCGCACGGTATCACTGTCTCTAACTTAGTGCTCCTACGTAGCTCTAGATTTTGCCATCGTGTTGAGAGAGGGTCCATGATAATGCGGGAGGTAGCACTCCTTCCAGGCTATATCTTTGTGTCTATGGAAAAGCAAGCACACAGATTAGCATGCATTCCCTTCGAATACATAAAGGGCGCTCACGAGATGTCGCCTAGCTGGAGTTCAAATCGTCTAAATACGTTCGCCAATATGAGGATCATTTCGCACCACCCAAGACTGTGGTGGAATAGAGTTATTTCTACTGTTAACTTTTAGCACTACGTCAGGATAAATAAACTTACTTTACGCCTAAACAACTCCGGGGGCCTTTTCCAAACGCTACCAGCCACCGGTCCAATGTGTCCAAATCGTTCCCATCTTCTCGCTGCTGAAGCCATCGCTCAGGCTTGAAGCTAGTGGGGTCATCGAAAACTTCAGGGTTCAAATGAACAAACAGATTGCTGATTCCGACAATTGTCTGTGGCGCCGACGCGTCAACGCCGTTCTCAGCCTGGTATATGAGTTGTGAGACATACACCACCTGGGATAAATTGTCCATCTATCTGTGTGCCATCTTGAGGGACAATACGCGTCATCGGGGAGACCACCCCGTGCGAAAGTCGTAATGACTCTTTGATTACCGCTTTCTGTGGACATTCTTCATTAATCGCAGTGTGCAACAGAAGAGGGGTTACATGCCAGATACAGAAGACTCTCAAGGTCTTCGTAGGAGGGGCGATGACAAAGATCTGGCCAAATATGCAGGAGTTCATTCATCAAGTGAGAGAAAACGTCGGGGCTACTGAGGATATGCACGGTAGCCAGTGTCACAGTATTACTGGCAGTATCCGTGCCTGCCGCGATCATGAGCATAGCTTCGTCTTCTAATTTGAGTGCCGATGGTACTTCGCGACCGTTCTTTCTACTAACGAGTTCATGGAAGATTGTCGGATGAGGCGCGGTTTCGAGTACCTCCGGATGTGCTAGAATTTCCTTCACTTGATCTTTCAACATCTGCGCGCGATAGTCATTAGCCTATAGGTGATCTGTGACCGCCAAACGTACCTTGACCAGCCAAGCCAAGCCCTCGAGTGATGGATCAAAGATGGAGACCACAGTTTCGGGAACTGCGCGAACCGCTTGGTTGAGCAATCTGAAGTGCTTCAATTTTGGCACAGCGGGCATGGAGTCGAACAAGGCCTGTTCAGTAGGGGCGCGGAAGCCAGGAGTAGGAGCGGCTCGCATTGATGTGCCGAAACAGAATGAAGTGATGCTGTCTAGTGCAAAGCATCTATAAGCTTTGAGAATGTTGACAGGTAAACTTTCCGCGACGTGACGCTCGATGTTGGCGCACACACTGTCGACCTGTGTAACTTGAAGTGAGAAAGTGGTTTAGGCCCGGCGTTGATGTTACACTTACACATTCTTGAACCACATACTGTAGGTCCAAAACAGATTTACGTGAGAATAAGGGCTGTAGGATATCTTTTCGTTTCTTCGCCGTGGGGTAATCCATCATGGTCAAGAGGGACTCATGTTTCGAGAACACGTGGTAAAGTGACGGGTCTCTGGACCAACGTATCTTCGAGTTGTATATCTCGTGATATATTCTGGGCTTAGAAAAGTGAAGCTGTTGGACAATATCTTTCAGAAGCAGCCTGGTGTCGCATGGAATAACCAAGTACACACTTCGTTCGGTCCAATTCGTACAACGTCCCCTGTGAGAATCAGTCAACACAATTCAAGTTTGCCGTGGAATTTTTCTATTACCATACCATAAATGCGATGAAGCTTGAATAGCTCATCTGTCAGGTTCTGTCCTCGGAAAACTTCAAGGTTTGTCTTCCACCAAGTACTGAATGCAGCTAATCGAGGGCCAGGAAACTTCGCTAAAGGGTGCAGATACAGATTGTACAAGCCGCTTGCGACAGTCCACACGATATACGTGAAGACCGTTAGAGACACAATATGCACCGCCGACGTTATCAGCACAGTAGAGAGCATAGTGGAGCAGAATGAAATAATGGGCGTTGGATAAGACTGCGCTGTTTTATACTAGAGTTCGGGCGCAAGTGCTAACCCATCAACAGCGCCAGTAAAACTGACCATGCATGCAGCATATTGTCGTGCTTGTTGATGGGGCTACATCTCTGTCCATGACGATCAGGAACGGGGCATAGCAGGTAAGCCGTTGTGAGACCGCGCTTGCACACCATGCTCACTCACAATTGCTTCCGGTTCAGGTCTCCAAGTGCGATTATATGCCTTCGTGCCACATACTATGTGAGAATGTGAGGTTTTGTGATTTCTACTTCAAATGTGGTACAAACGAAACCACTCACTAACTCTGAACGAGGATCACACAGTGTAGCACTGATGCTTGAAAATCATCTTCCGGAAAATCCACATTTCAGCGCCAAACCGGAGCCTCGCTGGCACACAACTGGAAGAGCGATCTATTTTTTGGGTAGAGGACCGGGCACAGTGCACCAGTCAACGCCACATAGGTTCTCGCGGTATATGAAGTTGGTGCTGTGGCTATGATTTTCAAACTGTAGTAGTGTATGCCCGACTTATTCAGTTGCTGCCACAGTACAACCCGTGCCACTTATCGGTTTCCCTTCTTATCAACTCAGGGCCAAGCGCGCGCATGGTACTTTATTCGTGTGTCTTGACATAGTCTTCCATTCAAGCCTATATGTACAACCCGCACGATGCATGGTAATGAGAGAAACACTTCCCGTCTGTCAGTGTGCGTGGCATTTGGCGTGACATCAGCGACGTTCACTATCGTAAGACGTTGCACTCTGAACACGCACATTATTTTAATCGGCAAACTTGATAGGCTCCAGGACGTCCTTCGTCCTACGGTAGGTGCTCTCGTCCACCGACGAGCCATTAAATGTTGTACTTCCGGATGCAACAGGAATGTTTTCGATTTGAACGGCAGACTGCTCGCCTGAGGCGGAGTCGGCAATTTTCTGGCGAGGTTATTAGAGGAATATTAATGAAAGGTAAAGCTTCGACAACGTACGAATGTAGATAAGCGCATGGTGTTGTTTGCGTCTGCGCTTCCTCCGGAGCGTAGGTATACTCGCGCATTAAGGGAACCAAGCAAGCTATTGCAGTACAAAGGCGACAGAAGAAAGTAGAACGAGATGTAGAGGAAGTTATTGGGGAATACGTAGGCCTAAGAAAGTTTAAGTGGATGAGACATGTTGCCTTCGGTCAAGTGTACTGGGAAAGCAAACTCACTAGTACCACCGAGACGATAGCGCATGCCGCAGTCCAGAAGCCGCTATTTACTAATAATTACCAGTAAGTATGCAAAGTCATTACCACATCAACATATCATTCACCTGTCACCAGCGTGATCGTTTGTAACATGGAAGAGGAACTGCGACTAGATAATGAGGCAACAAATATGAAGCATCGAACAAACACCGCACCTTTTAGTCTGCAAGCCACCTTGAAAGTACGTTCTCCACAGGAAAAAGCATAGACCAACTGAGAGAGACAAGTCCATCACCGCACTGATAGTGAGGTATATTAAGATTATGACCTATCATAAGAACGTCGATCAATGGTGTTAAACGTAGAGTTAAACACGATGTTACACACTTTGCTGATGGACGAGGTTACTTCTTCCGCTAGTGTTGCGTGTACGCTGAGTCACAGTCAGCTAGTATCGCAGGATCGAAGACATTGCATACTCAATAGCGAAGAGTGCTTTATGAGCTGACAGTCAGCTCCTTAGTTTGGGGCATGAGGGAACTAATCACGAACCAGTCCCAGAAACTGCGACAAACGCGATCAACGACTGATTTCAGTGACTCGATTAACGAAATCCTCACGTAGTTGCAAGAAAACACCGAAACCCTAATTGTTGTTAACAAGACTCTGATTAAGAGTTCGGACGTGCGCACCAATATCAACGAAACAAGTAAGTTACTACTGACTGAACAGGCGTCAGCTAAAAGACACTGATGAGAGACAGCCACATACACTTGTAGATTCGATATGCGAAGAAGCTCTGCGTAACAACAGACACGAGGACCTATGGTCGGCTCGTGAGGGCATGTTTATACGGTAAGCATGCGTTACGCACAGTGAACCAAATGGAAACCTGATTGATAACTGTTGGCACTCATGAAGCATGATAGTTTATGTGAGAGACGTACCAGGTATTCCCTGAGGAAGTTGGCATTCGTTCAATATTCTTTCCGCGTCAAAACAAAGTACTTACATCCGATTATTCCCGATAATCAATGTTTCACCTGTGACGATGGCCACATACACTAGACAAGAGGTCAGCAGCCGCATATGACTAGACGCTTGAATGCAGTACTCACTTCCGGACATGAGAAGAAATTCATGTGCAGTATCCATGACCCTGGTCTCAATTATTAGTCTCTTTCTGCGTTGAATGCGTTGAACGTCCATTGAGTTCCTCTTACCAGAGAAAGATTACCTATATCAACCAAGTGAGGTGAGTTTAATGGAAACAGTCGCTAGATTGGACGTACCACTGCTTGCAATTGACGCGAATCGTTAAACCCACTGAGGCAGATGGGTTAATTGCAGAAAAGAAGCTTCAAACAGATACACACTTCGTGAAGTACAGAAACCTGGCGTTGATGGATCAAGTGAGTACCTGATGCTAACACAAAACCGCTCCTTTACTCACGTTTGCATGCAAGTGATTCCTAAACACCACAGGTTAGCTGGACGTGTTCCAGATATGCTCGGAGCAGTGGATTAGAAGACATACCCCACAACGCCATCGTAAACCCGATCGATAGAAATTCCGCTCCAGTGTAAGGCCCTAAGTAGACTGGAGGCAGGCATTCCGGAGGTAGCGTGAGCGACGACATTGGCAGCACGGATTGCGGTCGAAATAATTGACCGTTTTGTCCCGCCGTGGCGGCCGTGCTATATACTTGCCTCGGCTATCGGTGGAAGATACATATGTAGAGATCGCCGCAATTCTTCGATACGCGCCTTTCACGTTTAGTGACTTTGCAGCGTCAACTGTTTCGCTACCATTCACACAGAATACATACCAAGAACGCAACTGGCTATGCGCCTCATCACCTGATCACCCAGGTAGCCCTCCTTCTGATGATACCGTTTCGGAGGAGGATATCTAGCTGCCGCGGGGCTAGAAGCAACGTTTCTGTGATGGTCGGCGCGACATATCCTGACGTTGTAAGCTGAGATACAGACGACTGGCATTGGTTATCTTGACATCTAGTCAGTTCCTGTGGTTGTAATAAATCGCATAAGGCACGAGGCTCACCAAAAGGTACACAAGCAAGTAGGTGAGCGGCGCCGAACGCCATGGTTGAAACCACCGGGCATAACTCGGAGATCTCCGTTGTGGGCTGCTGGGCCGAATATTCTAATCTCAGCAGGGGCGGCGTCTTAATGTAAAGTCCGTCAAGATTGACTTGTACACCTGTAATTGGCCTTCCAGCTGCAGTCAAGGGTTAGTAAGTACGTCTCATTATTCTCAGCCGAATGATGTTTACAGTATAACTCATAGACTCAATCAATATAAACAGGATAGTCAGCTTGCATTATTCTTGGCACGTTAATGTTGCATGGCAGTGAAAGAGTATTTTCCCATCTTCAGACTCTCGCTTACGCGACCTCCGAGTCTGCAAATCTTAACGGACCAGCGCGCTGATTACCCGTCACTCAACCGGAACATATAAGACGACTTGGACACGGTAGACCATACCTCGTTCATAGTGAACGTGTCACTCAAGGCCGACAAGCTCTGAACGTCATGTTCGAGAGACTGACTCAGTTCCTGGGTATAACCTACCTCATACTCTTCGAGTTTAAGTGGGACCGGTTTAGGAAGTACAGTTTCAACCCAGACACCGATGTCCTTGACCTGCGAGGCAAAGTGGCCATTGTGACGGGCAGCAAGTAAGTGCCACCTGTTATTCATTTGATGAGGTGTGTCTAATATCCCTTGCGCCAACCAGTGGAGGTATTGGTTACCACACAGTCAAACATCTGGTTCACTCGAATTCTCTTTGTGGTCTCTATCGAAAACTGACATTATCTGGTAGGCCCGACGCGGAGCGACCGTATATATGGCCTCACGAAACGAGTCGAAGGCGCTGGCTGCGATAACGCAGCTCAGTCTAGATGGACTAGGGCCGGGAAACGGCGAAGTGAAGTATCTGAAATTGGACCTCGAAGATCCTCAGTCTGTGAGACAAGCCATCAGCGCCTTTTGTAATTGCGAAGTCCGCTTGGATATACTCGGTGAGTCGCCTACACGAGCCCTTCGGCCTGAGTTTAACAGTTTGATCTATATCTCTAGTGAATAATGCCGCTCTGTGAGTGTTACGTTTGTTTCCTAAACGATGAGCTAGCTTACATGTTGGAAGACTGCTTCAGGAACCCCCCTTGCAGCGAAAAGGTTCGTTCCAATCTCATCGGCTAGTAGCACGAGTCTGAGTGTCCGCCTTGGCAGGGATCTTGGAACAAATGCTCGTCAAGTACGTTCATCCTGAAACATTCTAGATATTGTGTTCACCATAGGACGCAGCCACATTTCGACCTTCGTCTGGACACAAGGTTTGTTGCCACTGATGCAGAAAACTGCTAACCTCCCGAACAGTCATGTTCGTATCGTCAACGTAAGCGCACTTTTTCATCCCCGAGAATCATATGGTTTGACACTCCGTAATAATAGGTCTCATCTGACGCACATTTGTTCACGCCGCATTCTATTCGTTTTCGCAATCTTGAAGATCTCAACGTGAAATACGCCGACAGCCCCGCGCCGTATTACAGCAGATATTGTACTTTAAATCACCTCGCTTGCTGGCTTTCTCTCACATCATGGCAGGTGCTACGAAACTAGCGAATGTTCTTTACGCAAAGGAGCTTCAACGCCGGCTCTCAAACGATGGCCACAATATAACCGTCATGTCCCTGCATCCTGGGAACGTCAACACATTCTCCCACGTCTCTCCGTACCCTAGGATCACGGAAGTTCTCATGAGGCTCCTGTTTCTATCTCCTGACGTTGGTTCATACACGTCAGTGTTCGCAGCCGCTTCGCCTGACGTAGATGGCGACGAGCGTTACAAGGGTGGTTACTTACGACCTATCGCTCGTCTCGAGGAAGCGTCCGCCCAGGCAAATGATCCAATTCTCGCCAGGGAGTTATGGGAGACAACGGAGAAAGTAATCGCTGAGTTAGGGCTTTGATAGACGTCACCAATGACTCATCGACGAGGACATGCCTTTGTACTTCATCTCCTCCCTTTTTCATAGGCTGTTATCTTTATCTACTTGTGCGGCACCGGGGGAGAATTGTTCGATAGACGTCCTCGCTGTTTTCCATGCTCCGGCGGTCGAAGTGGTTCTCTTGCCCAAGATCATCCCTGATTACTGATCTTCGTGATGCTCGCAGCTACACAGCATACCCTGCCACATACCTCGTGCCTGGAATCATTCTTCTACCCGTGGCTCAAGCTGTGCCTCGCCAATTCACACTCTGAAAGACTAGCCGAACGCCCACTGTCATAAATCATGCTTAGTCTGCTCACCATCCTCGTGGGCCGTTCTAAACACCGTCCGACCGTAATGGAGTTGGGACCATGTCCACAATTGCGTCGTGAATGACAAAGCTCACATTCGATTCTTACTCGGGCAGCGCACGTGAGTTGTACTTACATGCCTTTCTCGGTCGCGATGAGACCACGATGGGACGCAGGTGAGCAGCGGGGAATTCGCACGCCACGAACTCTATCACTTCTTTAGCGACTGATAGGGGTCCGACTTGGAGGCCCAAAGCACATGTGAGCCTAACTTTCTATATTAATCTCAAAACGAGTAGCTAATTAAGTCTGTATAGCATAGATACTCTTAGAACTGAAGTACGTCGGTCTAGAGGAAACCACCTGTATAACATACAGAATACAAAACGCGAGAAATCTTGTCATAGTTTACTCTGCGGTCTGAACGTATTTTCACTATTCACTCGAGCAACTGTCAAGCCCTGTACTTCCAACGCCCACTGCCGAAGAATCTTCACGAACTCTTGAATCTCCTCCTTCGTATTCCCGGAGTGCACGACCACACGAATGCGCCCCTTTCCCTTGGGTACGACGGGAAATGTTATAGCCTGTGCAGCATATCCGAGACCGTTGAGATGCCGTTGAAGTTCTGCCGCACGAGATGACATGATAGGGAAGATGGGGGATATGAGTTCTGGGTAAGCAGACGATTGGTTCTTGTGAGGGTAGAGGAGTATACGCGGTGGGATGTCCTTCAGCGCATCTGTCAACATTCTATGAAACAATCTTGACATTTCAAGAAGCCTCTCTCGGCGCTGCAGACCGTTGCGTATGAGCCAAAGATGACATACTCGCCAAACGTGCTTGCTCACCTTGTCACCTTCGGCATTTTTGACGAGTTCGTAACAGTAGCGGATACCCAATAAATCAACGTGTGGTAGCGACGTGCCGTACATGAAAGGCCGTCCGAAGTTGATGATGTATTGGCAGACGACGGGACTAGTCAACACGACAGCTACCGCCAATCAATGTCAATCAGCATACATGGTACGAAACCATTGATCTTCCTAGCTCACCGCCAAAATAATTGTGCCCTTTGGTAAACGGTAGTACCACCGATTGGACACGGTCGCTGAGGTTGAGCAAAGAGACGAGACCCTTCCCTTGTGGGCCTAGGATACCATGCGAGTGTGCCTCGTCTACTACGATATGGGCGACACCTGCCGGTAAGATGGCCTCTGCGACTTCGATCATCTCTCGTAGAGGACAGAAGTTCCCATCCATGCCTGAAAAGCATAAATTATTAAAGTGTTACGTGAAGCTTCTGATGTTAATCCGAACATACTGTAGATAGACTCCAAAACAATGAACACCGTGGACAAGCCGAGCCTTACATTCTCGCATTCCTCTGCGACTTGTCGCAGGCGAGACGCGAGTGCTTGAGGTGAGTTGTGGGCGAAGGAGAACATTGCTCCCTTTGCTCGCGACATCCTCATGCCGTCGTGACACGACGCGTGTACGAGCTCGTCGTAAACAATTACATCATGTCGCTGGGGAAGCGAACCAAGGATGGTGATGTTAGCCATGTAGCCCGAGTTGAACAGCAACGCAGCAGGCGCATTATATTCAGCGCGAAAGTATCTCTCCAGCTCGACGTGGTGAGGGGTTGAGCCACTCAAGGATCGGGTCCCTCGAGAGCCTAAGAGACGACGACCGTGCAAGTGGGGAATGAGGCCAGCATGGATCTGCGGGTCGCGGTCTAGCGAGAGATAGTCATTAGAGAAAAAGTCAGAGCGGGTAGAGAGTAAGGGGTTTAGAAAGTCGGCGAGAGAGTTTCCGGCTGTCGCGCGATCGTTGAGAGCTTTGCTGAGGGATTTATCGAGCGTGGTCATTGTCGAGAGTACGAGTGTAGACACAACGCACCCCAATAGCTGGCTTATATGTCGGCTCCATTGGCGAGCTACTGCCACCGACTGGACGGTGCATTGCCAGCACACCTTCCTGAGTCACCGAAACACCGCGCCATGTCAAGTAGAACGCCGTGAGCTGCGAGATCATATCTGCACGGAGTCTGACATCAAAAAAGGATGCTATGAATGCGCGCAAAGTACACCTACCGCCTGAGCCATCAGGTTTAAACCTTGATATGTCTACAATCGTTTCTGCGCTCGAATTTGAGATGAACAGTGAGAAGAGAAATGCAAAGCTGACGCAGTACAGCCTCGTACACGAGGTCAGGAGGCTTCATTGCATAATGCTGAGGCACGGAGATCACCGCTCTTGTCTTCGTTTCTTCGAGTTACCTTAACACGGATCTTAGGGTAAACGAGTGTAAATAGTGGCGGAGGAAATATTTCCTTACATGACAAGAGGACGAGGCCGTTTTACATTTCGAGCTCATGACAGCCATGCAAGTTATGCAATACATATAGTATACAAACTGGTCACTCCATGTGATAATGAGTACGATTCTTCTAGACTTTCGAGCGAATCTGAGCATGAGCCTGGCTCTGGCTCTTGATCCAATCCACAACCTTATGCGCCCATTCCTCACCCGCGCCACTGAACAAACTGAAGGCAACGCTAGTGTGGTTATGCCCCTTCATGACGAAGATAGGATGTTCCGTACCCTGTCTCTCTCCTAGTGTCTTGCTGAAAGCGGTAGTCAATGCCGCCATTCCGCGAGGCTCGTTCTCGCCTACGAAGAAGAGCGCCGGCGGTAAGCTTTTCACAAGCTCTACTGGTGCATTCTCGAGCAGAGAAAGGGGCTCATTTTGACGCAGTAGCTTTTCGTTCTCGTAATATGCAGCGATAGGAGGTGAAGGAGAGCCACCGCGGAAGTGGTACGCTCCTCCAAGGAGTATGAGGCCTTGAACTCGCTTGAGGAGGTTGTCGGGAACGAATCCAGGTATAAGTACCAAGGATGCAATGATGGCAGCACCAGCTGAGTGGCCTATGAGGAAAACGTGGTCGATGTCACCTTTGACAGGAACGTTAGAGTTGATCTCGTCAATGTGGGTATTCACGAATGCAAGGGCATCCCTTATGTCGGCTGAAGCATCGGGGAACCTGGCGCCCTGCGGAACGAGACGGTAGTCCGCTATGACTGTGACAAGCCTGGATCATAGGAGTAAGGATTAGCAGAGACATTTCGAGCGGACATAAGCGGCATATACCCTTGATTTGCAAAGAATGCGCCAATGTTCTTGTGGATGAGGTGATACGGAGGAGGGAAGGCCTTGGCCCCATCGGCGTAACCGCCTCCATAGACGAAGAATACAATAGGGGCAGTAGAACTAGTGGAAGCGTTGGGAAAGTATATGTCCAGCTATGAGACACAGCCTTGAGTATACAAATTATCCACATGTTATCGTCTGCGTACCTGGTGACGGTCTGTTGAACCATACTTGAAGGTTTTGGATTTGAAGCTGTTTATTTCAGCCTCTCGAGCCGCTAACAGAGGATGAAAGGCCTCCCTCACTACGTACATGCATTAGCAATATATTAGAGTCAATGAGCCTGATGACCTACTAGCTGCGGCCTGGAGGGGAACATTATCGACTAGATGGGAGTTGGCAGTGACGGCTTCCATGATGGTGGTCAGTCAAGTTAGAGAAAGACCGGTCGCGGATAGCATGCCATCTTATACTCCTTAGTCCACGGACTCGTGCGAAGTTAAAACGCTTGGATCATTTCGCAATCCAGGAAGTCTGAACCGGGCCAACGATCCTTAGTATTGACAGCTTAGCTGAGCCTGAGTACACGTTATACCCACGCATTGTCATGATCACATGCCCCCGATGTTCTACTTTTCTCTACAGTGATTCGTAAGTCACAAATGCCTCGCAAATACACACATATTACGAGGGTACAAGAGTTACCTTCAGCAGCGAGCACTCACCTCGTACATGGTCGAGCTGCAGGACGCGTTACACGGAGCCTGTGACATGTGTACTGGCGTCTACCTAGTAGTCGGACACTTAAGCAATCAGGAATGACTACACAAAACGTTAGGGATATTTAAAGGATAAATTTGGTTTCATCGTGTAGCCACGTATTTATTGTGTATGTCTAAATATTTTCGCTACCATCTTGGGCGTGGCAGCCGTGCTATGAATATTCTACGACAACAACTCTAAAATCAGCCCAAACTGGGAAGTCGGACACTGCCTATCTACGCGTGTAGACTTGGCGCCCGGACAGTGTCTGCGACGTTGTGGAGGCATCGTTTCCTACTATGCACATTTTATACCGCGCAACGAGATAAATGAAGGGACGTAAAATACTTGTATACCATCTATTTGGAGTATATGCGGTAAATCATTGCTTTATCTATGCTGTCTGGTGAGTAGCATGCTTGTTTCGGGCTAGTCACTATCTCGGTGCACATTCTACCGGACATGCTTATAACTTTGAACATAAAATTTGGTAAAATACGAGGATAATTGTAGAAAGTATCTATACATATTGAAAAGCACTTACCATACTAATTTTTCCCATTCATGATTGTATACGTGGTTTATAAATTTATTACTCCTGCGGCTGCTCTGGTAGTGCCGGACAAATGTCATGCTAATCGCGAGCACTTCTATAAGTCATCTCGAAATTTTGGCATAAAATAAATACACCATACTCAGATCCATATATTCAATTAACCAATTCCAACGTTTCAGACGTTGAATCGCTGGACAGACCAAGCAATGAGCGAAACAATCCTGAGGTAGTGAAAGCGCTTAGTGTTTTTGGGTGATCGAGACCATCGTTCGGTTGATGGTTGTCGATTCACTAGTTAGCACACGAGGGGGCTAATAAGAATGTGCTATAATATGAAGATCATGCCATTAAATGGTTTGGAATATCCCGATTTGCGATAGATATACACAATAACCTTACATGGGGGGAGTGTCCGACTACCCAGTGTGTCCGAGTACCCAGTAGACGCCAGTATGTCACGACTGCGTCACTAAATCACATGTGTGACTGTGCTCGATTCGTGCAGGTCCCGTCACGCCCCCGACGACCGCGTTCCAGGTTGTTCCTTACGCTCATTCTCGTGTCAGTCCCAGCTTTCAAATAACGACCATGTCGAATACTATAGCATTGTACGTGATATCTTGTTATGTTATACTGTTTCTCACTATCCATGGCGAATAGGTACCCGCTCTCCAACTTCACCTTCAGGTACGCGTTCTGCAAAGAGCTAACCTTGAGTTTGCTGACAGAAAGTTTAGTACTAAGGAGGCTCAACCCGAAGAGGACCCATCCGTCTCAGCTCGTCTGCAGCGTTTGCAAAACAACTATGAGGATTTTGGCATGCGTCGTACTGTAGAGGGAGTTCTGGTCGTGCACGACCATGGCCATCCGCACATCCTTATGTTACAAATTGCGAATGCTTTCTTCAAACTTCCAGGAGACTACTTGAAGCCAGGTGAAGATGAAAACGAGGGTCTGAAGCGTCGTTTGGATGAACGACTTGCGCCACCTTCGGACTCACGTCAGTTCAACGCGTCGCATGGCGTGGACAATGAATGGGAGATTGGTGACTGCTTGGCCCAATGGTGGAGACCCAACTTTGAGACGTTCATGGTGCGTACCACACGACTGCTTTTCTGCGCTAGCGACTCAATTAACTTATGAACAAACTACGCTGTACATTACTCGTGTACGGTACATTTTGTCGCATATATGCAGTATCCCTTCGTTCCCGCGCATATCACTAAGCCTAAGGAGTGCAAGAAGCTTTTCCTCGTACAGATGCCTGAGCGAAGTATGTGGTGCATTCTGAGTAGCGCGGGATATATCTCTAATGATTTCTCTAATCGTTTCACAGAGGTCCTCGCTGTCCCTAAAAACATGAAGCTCTTGGCAATCCCGCTCTTCGAGTTGTACGATAACGCCGCTCGGTATGTTCTCTATTCATGCTCTGGTAATCGTTCTAATATACCACACTAGGTACGGCCCGCAATTGTCTGCCATCCCGCATCTTCTCTCTCGGTAAGCAGATGAGCTTGTACAAACGGTGGAAAGCTGAACTAACTGTTATAAAGCTATAACTTCATTTACCAGTAGATTGCCCTTCGCACTTGTTTTCGTCGCATCACCACCATTGGCTCCTTTGTTGTCATATCGCATCCTGTCACCGCAATACAAGTAATTCTTACGTCTATGTCGTTAACGTCGTGTCGATCTGTGTTTGCACGTCACGGTTGTGACTGACGCATCTTTGGAGCGGACTTCATAAGATGAGTCGGTAAGCATTCATATATCCATTTTTGCACGACGAATGACTCATCAATGCGGTATAGATGACGTGGTCACTAGACATGTTGTGTTATAGTATGAATTCGTGACCGATTCAAGCTCGGGTCAGAGTTCTGGTTCTTAATCTCACTCATGTTGTCCAGTATCTGAGTTCATCATCTTGAAGGCAGTGGCAATAGAGTTATGGACGAGTCCAGTGTGTGAGATTCCATTCCTTCGTGGGCAGTCACCGGTTTGATATGGTCATGATAGATACTTAGATGATCAAGAGCACCGTCGTGACTGGATGAAGCTTGAAAGTTTAAACTTTGAAGAACGGTAGTAGGTACCAGTTCCTTCATCCGCGTGACCAAACAGCATACATGTCTTTCATTACTCACGAGCCTGGTCAGTTTCCACTTCCTTCTCATACGCATACAACGAGAAGTGATTAATGCTTAATAGCAAGCCGAACACATGGGACGGACGGTATCTGGAAGAACGAGTTCCGGAAGTCCGAAGAACCGGTGATGATGTGACCCTCCTATCCCTTTCAAGACTAAAGGCCGAAAAGATCGTATAGCAGAACCAGATCTTCGAATGTATATAGAGGACTCCCTCTCGACTCTCTCGCATGCGAACCTCCGCGGACGTGCTCTAGAGATGTCAACGCCCTCACTCCCACCCGACTGTCTGCCTCCCGTGTACTTGGGGCCTTATTCAGGAGCTGAGGCCATTGCCATTGGGTTCTCAATGGCATTATGGGGTAAGTTCGTTATTGGCTTCTTTATCACTGGGAACTTTTGCTGACCTTATCCGTGATTAGGTATGACTTGCATGCAGATGTATGCTCCTCTTACCATTAAAACCGTTCACACTGATTTCATTCTCGACAAATACAAGGTTTCTCTACTTCACAAAGTGCGTTTTACGCCCGATTGTCTGCCAGTGTGAACGACGTGTCAATGATATCTGACTACAGCAATTTCAACGATGAACGATTACTCCAAGCGCTGGTACGTTATTCCGCCGTATATTGATTGACATTGGAAAGGACTCATTTGTGTCCCCAAGGTCATTTTTGTCTGGTATGCACCTACTAGTCACCGTCGAGATCGTTTCTCAAGAACAAGCCAGGATCCTTAACACCGCCAACGAGTTCCTACTCCTCAGCGGATGTATGTGGTGTTTGTTTCCCGCGCACTTCATCGAACTGACCCAGTACGCGGATAGTGTACGTGGCCATCGTGACTGGAGAGATTCTCCTTATCGGGAACAGTCGGATGTAAGCTATTGTTGTCGTCAGGCTCGAATATGACTGACATTCTGACTGAATAGCGAATACCTTGTAAGTCTAGTTTACCTTAAACACGTGCAGCGAAAATAACTCGACTTGCTAGGTGTCAATATGGTTCACAGTCAGTCCCGCCATCACTCAGTCAAAAAATTTGTTTGAGCCAATCCGGTACTTCTAGGTATTGGTCGGAGTGGCTACGCAAAGCTTCTTTGCATACCGCATTTATAAGTGTAATTATTCATATCCACTCTACTTCTCATTTATCTTCCTTTACTGATTCCTCACAGTCAGCAAAAGCCTCTTTGCCACAATTGTATTGGTATGTTAGCCTTAAAAAACTTGACATGTTTCGGTTCTCATCATGCGTTATGTCAAGGCCTTCGGCGTATTTATACAACTTGGTGAGTACTTGACTGAGTTAGACATACGGACGCACGGTATTCATCCCAGCATTCTTAGTTGTCGGTACAGGTATGTCGTGTCCTGAAGACTTTGCTCACCACATTGATAACGCGGCACCTGAAAGCGTTGTTTGCCATCGAGTCAGTAGTCAGCTCGTATTGTACCTTCATTTGCATGTCTAATGCTGTTGTAGGATCCGTGTAGGATTAGGAGTCCAGTTTCAGCCGGCCGTAAGCAAGGTAAGTTGTATAGTCTCACTCACCCCCGTACTATGGTGACAAAACTTGTCCTAGGCAGTCGTTATGACCACTTTATTGATCAGCGCCATCATGGACTTGTCCCTTTCTGTTGGACTATGTTTCTTCCTGTGGAGAACGTATCCGCGAGGAGACCTACGACTTAGGAGGTATATCATTGCGATTTAATATTTCAGCCATACTTCCCTACTCACTAAGAGAGAACACATCTATCATAGTACCGCGGTGCTGTTACAAACCGTCACACTTGTAACAGGTAAGCGTCCAAGCTGCGGTTCAGAACATCATGGTAAGAGGACTAACCAACCTATTATTTTAGTGAACAGCGGCCTATGGACAGCTGCGTGCGCCATCGTTACTGTCGTCTTCGTAGGCTCACCATATCCTACCGACCACGTTATAAGGCTAACGAGAACTTCTACATAGGCTGCTGTGTTTCCGGATAACCTCCTCTTCTCTTCATTTTCTTTCCTGTTGGCACCTCTCTACTGTAATAGTCTGCTAGGCTCCCTCAATGCTCGAGTGTACATCAGGTCAGCGGCCGCCGCGAATCCGACAAATGCCTCGCAGTTATCCACATTCGTACGTCATTGTCTCAGTGGCGATGGCTTTTACTGAAAACACCTCAGAGAACCTCCAATCCCGCCGAACGCTCTGGTGCGGCTGCACAGTCAAAATCGGTTCTTGCTGCTTCCGATAGTGGGACATATCTTGATATCGACGGAGGCAAATGCAGTGCAACGAGCAGCGCTATTAACTCTAGGAACGAGTTCATATAACAAGTCGAGTTATTTAAAATGGTTACCAAACCGTTGTGGACAGACGATTTTAGGGGTTGCCACAAGGTCACGATCGTGGACTTCGCAATCATCCACAGCGTAGTGGCAATGTAGGTATATCGTTTCTCATTACAGAGACGTGAGCGAAATGATCGCATGCTTGTGTGCATCGCCAAGGCTGAAAATGGTCAGTGTTCCTACATTTGACATTGCAGCCACAGTACTGATGAACCTCACATCAGGCACATGAAGCCGTCATGCAACCGTTGAACATGGGCTCATCTCTGAGAGTTGCATACTACGCCGCCTTGTTTGAGTTTCATCAATCTTAGCGCAAGTATGCAAATCCGGCAATGTTCCTACGTTTTGCGGTTTTTCATCACCTTCTCTTGACAGATACTCTAACAAGACGGCCTGAGGTCGAGCACAGCCTGAAGTCCTTGGACAACAGTGACGAAGTATACTGCACTACGTACACTGCACGTGCTGACAGTTCATCAAACCCGGCCTCGATGGACTTGAGCGGCTGGTGACTCACCTTATGCAACTTCCTATCGTCAACGGAGCGCCCGCTCATGGCCAGATTATTTTCGGGCGAGCCGATACATTGACCAATTACATCTCGGAGAGGCTGTGGGTAAAAGTGTTCCGGAGCCTACAACTGGAGAATCAAGGGGATGCAGTCGTATATAACGGACATTCCTTTCACGCTCGTCGAGTTGATCCTCTGAGGCTTTTTGAGGATGTCGTCGTATTTGCCATCAGCCAAGTGTCTCCCGCCGGTATATTTGGGACCATATTCAGGAGCCGAAGCCATTGCCATTGGATTTTCAACGGCACTATGGGGTGAGTTTCCTTTTAATCGTGATCCCCATTTTCGTTGGGCTCATCCGAATCTTCCACTGCAGGAGCGAGTTGCATGCAAATGTATGTTCTTGTAATATCATTGCGTCCAGCTTTGATATTGACTAAGCTATATATTTACCACGGATTTCTAGGTTCTTATACTTTACCATGTGCGTGTCCACATTGTGCGTACCACATGATCACAGTACATATTTTTCTTTCAGCGGCTTCAATGATAAACCATTGCTTCGAACGACGGTGCGATATCCTAGGCAGATGCATTCCACTAATCAGAGCTAACGTGTCACCTATGCTAGGTGATCTTGACGTGGTACGCATTTGTTTACATTGACCTGTAGACCTTTCTCGAAGCTCTTTACATTTTAGGCTGATGACCACTGCAAACGAGCTAGTACTCCTTGCTGGATGTTCGTGACATTTACTTGTTATCAGTACCTTCAAACCTGATCTCCCCGTAGTGTACTTGAATGTTGTAACAGGGGAAATCCTCGTTGTTGAGACCAGTCGAATGTAGGTACATCCCGACGCCCTGCCGTCTACTAGTAACTTCCCTCTGCTAACACCGCGGGTTTTTAGCGAGTATCTTGTACGCTATACTACTCATGCCATGAGAAATGACTAAGGACAGCTGTTAGCTATCTCCATTGTTTACAGTGAGTTACACGATCATCTCGCAGGTTCTAGCTCTGAATCATGTACTTCTGCAGGCTATCGTAGGATTCTCCACACAAAGCCTCTTTGCTTACCGAATCTACAGATGTAAGCGCTGCCCTCGTATTCATAGAGCTCTTCTCTGAGTTTCTACATTGTTATAGTCAGCGAAAACGTGTTAGCCACAGCTATACTTGTATGTCAGTCAGACTCCACCTGGCGATGTTTACACTCATGATTTTGTTTGCTCATTCTGCCCAGGCCTGTGGCGTAATTTTACAACTAGGTCAGTACTGTAAAGTTCTTAGGCACTCACATCAGCTTTCTCAGTGACCGGAATCAGTGGGTCTTGTTTGTCATGCCTGCTACTCTATTCGCTGATAGTATGACTTAAGCGCTGTTTGTTATCGAGTGAGTAGCCCGCCGGGTGTGAAACAGCTCATGGCCAACCACACTCCAGGATCCGTGTCAAGTTAGGAGACCCCATTCCGCCATCTGAAACCAAAGTAGGCTATACCTCATTCCTCGACGGGTTCACCCCAGGTACTGATAGGCCATCCCTAGGTGATAGTCATAACAGCTCTCGTTCTCAGTGCTGTCGTAGATTTGTCTCTGTCTATCGTGCTGTGTTTCTTCATGTGGCGTACATATTTCACAGGGGGAGCTCGGCTTAAAAGGTGTGACCACATGATGCTTGATCTTGTTACTTATTGACAAAAATACGATACAGTACCACCTCGATGCTACATACTATTACAGTCGTGACAGGCGCGTCTTTTTAAGTCTGCCTTCGTAACGACATGCGATCTCAACTCGCTGTTCTCTATTGACAGTTAATAGTGGCTTCTGGACTGCAGCCTGCGCCAGCGCTGTTGTTATATTGGTGAATGCATATTGTATCTACGTTGATACATACTAACATTCGCACAAAGGCCGCTGTATTCACAGAAAATCTCCTCTTCTTTGCGTTCACTTTCTTACTGGCGCCTCTATACTGCAACAGTCTCTTGGGCTCTTTTAACGCGCGTATATACGCGCGGTCACCGACAACCGCCAATCCAACGAATGTAATGCAGCTGTCAACAATAGTAGGTGTACAACCACATCATGCGCTGCTTTTACTGAAGGCAGACGATAGAAAATATACGGCACACCGCCCGATACTTCTGCAATCGCAAGCTCAGCCTCGCAATCAGCTTTTGCGGCTTAGGACCATTTAGCGTAAGTCGGGATGACAGATGGAGTGAAGTTACTGACCCCACAAAGCCCAGTAATACCTACGAATCTGTCATAGGCGAACTATGATGTATTCTAAACACCGTTATGCGATCGGAATGTACCACTATAACAAGCAGTCTAACGCCTCCTCTAGACCCTGCTTGCTCGAGTGAGGATGACCCTCAAAATGGTCTTCCTCTGTCTGTTACTTATGCCGTCGGATCTCCTTCACACTGGTAAAAATCTATGGGTAGGAACCAAAATGTGATTATGTAAGCACCATAACGTGAGTGTCCACCCCACGCAACTGGGCCGGTTGGGCCTACGGGAAGGACCGAGATAAGCATCTTTCAACCCGAACAATTCAACAAACAGGTGACACAATTGTTCTTGTGATCCATCTCGTATATAAACTGATGATAATCTTCGTAGGGACGTCGCCGCGGAACTTGCGACTTCAATCATCGAGGCTCACCACTGCAATCTATCGATATCCTCGACCTCCTTTGTGGGCACCTGTCTTGTGGGCTTAAAGGTGCAAATATTGCACCTTCATTTCCACGATTATTGATGTGCTGTGCTTATAGGTTATTATTGCCATGACTGATGCACACGACATCAAAGCACTCTACGACAGCCAGGGCTACGTCGTTATCTCATCTCTGCTGCCGATCAGCTCTTTCGCCAAACTCCAACAAGCTGCAGAGCACGCTATTGATAGCACCCGCCAAGGTCAATGGCCCTACCGCAGAACTGTTGGAAAACAGTTTCCACCCTTCGATGAGAGCAATCCTGACTCCTGGGGTGTCCAGCATGTGATGCACCCCGATCTCCATGAACCTGTGTTTGCCAAGTGGTACACATCCGATCCTGTCATTCAGACCGTCTCTACCTTGTTGGAATGCGATGTAAATGAGCTTCAGATGGGTAAGTGTATGGCCGTACCTCACAACCTTTACGAGTCATTACTGAACTGAGTGCAGAGTTGTTCAACATGCTGATCAATCCTGATTCGCATGATTTTGCGCTACGGTGGCATCGTGATGATGTACGTGAAGATGCGACCGAGGACGAAGAAAAGGAAGCACTGGCCAAATGGCATTATGGGGTGAGAGTCGCCACCATTATCAGTGGTGTTATCAGTGACTATTGCTGACAGTCATGGGTCTTTATTCAGACACAATGGAATGCGTACGTGGTACGAGGACCATGTTGGGTAGGACAGACTACTAATATTCACGGTTATAGAGCATTATATCCCGATAGTTGTTTGTACGTCGTCCCTGGGTCTCATAAAGTTCCTCGCACCCCCGAACAGCGCAAACACTCCTCCACCCTTGATCCACCAACGAATCCTCTCGACATGCCAAGCGCGATCCGTGTTGATCTCAAACGTACGTGACTTCCTGTTTGCGTCGACGGGGATTCTCTGGAGTATCCCTTCTCACTGATCACATTTCTATAGCCGGTGACACCGTATTTTACAACTCCAACATCCTCCACTGTGCAACATATGACTCTAGCAAGAAGAGGGCGACCCTACACGCCTGCATGGGTTCGGTGAAGGGGGGTTCGATGCGTGCTAGAAATATTCTGCAGCACGGGCTGGATTGGATGACCGAGGACAAATTCAAGGATACATTGGACGAAAGAGGGAAGGTGATGCTCGAGAGGTTGGTCAATATGAAGAACAGTTCTGGTGAAGTAGGGTATTCCTTGAGCAACTGAAGATACTGTCATACTGGTGAGGTAGTCGTAACCTTACTGTTGAAAAGACCCCTGATATGCCGCATGCAAGGATTGGGGCTTCATAAACCCATGTACTATACATATTCCAAGATTTCAAACGTTTGGATACTGCTCACGCATACTCATCGTACAAATACAACAGACCTTTGACGGTTTTTGACTCTCGTTCAAGTATCAAAGCCACGATTACTCCTCCTTGAAGAATCCGAGTCGGTCCCACTCTCTCTTTTCCTGTCCTTCCTTCATCCACCCCAGCCGGTCTGCTGTCAGCCCCGCCGCCCGGATAAACAACGTCCCATCGAGGTCCTCCAACCCAATCCCACTCGATCCGCCAGCCGACGACTTGATGTCTGCGTTTGCAAATCTTCCTTTGGCTGAACCACCGTAGACGTCCGCGAAGTGCCACAGCGAACGCTGCAACTTGCAGAGATGTTCATCAGGATGAACGAGCGTTGTCTGGATAATGGGCAGCCACGAGTTGGGCGCTGCGCGGTGTGGAGTCAGGGTATCCTTTGCCGGATGTGAGTCCGGTAAAGAGGAAGATGGAGGCTGAGGACGCGCAGTGGTGCTAGCGTAGAATGCAGAGACTGGTAGTGAAGGTCGTCCGCGGGCGACATAAAGAACAAGAGAGACGGTAAAGTAGGTCTTGAGGAGGACTGATGCCGAGTGAGGAGAAAGCGTATTGAGGAAGGATGGGATGAATAGGGCTGATGTAACGAGGTGCATCCTGACGGTAAAGCTTGGTAAGCCAAACCGTGTACTGAAGTCAAACTCAAGAGCTTACAGGAAGAAGTCGCCATTGAACACGTTGTTCTCGTCTTCGCCTTGATTACGCCCGGCCCAGCCTCCGATTGCATAAACCACCGTGTTCATCCATGCAACTTCCTCGAATTTATCTCCCAACACCTCCGCGGTGATCTCACTCGTGATAGCAGAAGTCCACTCGTCAGCATACTTAAGCAGCTTCTCTCCTGCAACTCGAATAACTCGTCCTACACTATTCTCACCAGCGTCATCAGGGACAGGAAGTCCTATCTCCTTGGAAGAGAACGCAGGGTCTTGAGAAATACGGGCCAGCACTGTCAGTGCATGAGGAGTGGGGGAGGATGCAGTGTTGGGTTTAGCTCCGATGACCAGGGAAGCAAGCTGAGAACTGAGGCCCGCTCCCTTGGGAGCCTCGAAGAGTGCTGCTGGGAACGCGGCTGCCGCTTCCGTGCGTTGTCCCGTGGCTTCCGCGATTCCTGAAACATAGCAATGGCACCAGGGAGACATCAGAACCCACATGCCACCAACATAGATATCGTAATCAAGTAAGACAGACCTTCGGCTATAAGGCCTGGAAGACTAAACTCGACACCATACCCACAGTGAATGAGGGGATGAAGGAAGCCCCCAAGAAAACGGCTGAGCATCATTGGTGCGTCCTTACTATTCTTTCCGGGGACCACGTTAGCGTCCTTGGAAAACACGTAGTTCTCCAGAACAGATGTGATACTGTTGTTTTGGTCGATCAGCTTGGAAGTCCAAAACGCTAAGTATGCTTGGTAGTAACTGTATCAAAGCATTAGTGCGCTTGAAAAAAGCCATTGCAGCATAACTACTATACTTGCCGTTCATCTCCTAGGTGATCCTTCCAGTTGGAGTCGTCAATGATTTTGCTGATCTTCTTGTCCTCCGGAGGAGGAAACGCAGGTTTCTGGTATACGACGTGGGTCTCATAAGCTGCTTTTAGCAGTTCGCTGTCTGCACCCATGGCATAGATTGCTAAGAGGTGATGGGATGCATGGCTGAAGGTGTCCGTCAGCTCCACTTCAAGTTAGGGTACAGATAGCTAAAGAATATGCTTACTTATGGAACTGTTTATCGTTGAAAAATATGTGCCATCGCCGATGGTTGTCCTTCAGTAGGTCTCTAACTTCTTGTGTCGATTCGTCCGTCCACCCCGCTTGTCTGACGGGTCCCGGAACCCTCTTGGCGACCGTATTCGGGATGTCCGCAGTACCTGGGTGAGGGAACAAACTATCCAGCTGCTGCGGTGTTGCCTCCATGGTCAATGAGGATGTGTCTTCGAAGGGTGTGAATAGCCTTGGATAGCTCTTCGGACGCCTTTATATAATTTGTGCACCAGCATTGGCGTATTGTGCGTTCGCGTGACCGGTGACCTCATATCCTAGTATATCTGGCGCTTAGTCAGACATTGGTCAGATCTTGGTCAGATCGCAGTATCCACGAGACGGCTCACATGCGTGCACAGGGCTTTGTCATGCCCTGGACTTGGAACATCGCCTGGCCAGACTGAGAGACCTGGCCATAGGATCAAGCAGTCTTCAATACAAGGCAATCACATTCATCAGCCTGCGATGACCGTGTTACCCCCGAATTGAAGAGGAGAAAGCCAAGGTCCGCCCTTGGAACCTGGGAAGCTTCGAACTGTGAGAGAACTAGCACGTAAGCATATATGTGGTGTCACCTTGCCGAATTACGACGCCCTCAGACTGGAAAGGTTGGAATACAGCCATGAATACGACATGGGGGATAGCCACACGTCACCGGATTTCGGGCGTGGCGTATTGCTGCGAGTTGTAATCAGTATCCGTGTATTCAAGGGACGGAGATAGCATTTACAGGCCTGTTTTCTTTCCCCAATCTCTCATTCACCACAGCAAATGCGGGCACGAGTTTCCACGCTGATTCTTGCCTTTGTGTCCACCTGGCCGACCTGGATTCATTAAGGCCACGGTATTATAAACAGTTCATTCAAGTTCCGGACTTCATCAACACTCACCGTATTCCAATCAGAACGCCAGAGTCAATCGTGAACCGTATCTTAGACTTGTGAGTTCCACTCCAGGGATGTGCATCTGAGCTCCTGTAAACTCGACAACTCAGCATGAAGCAAGATATCTAGACATTTAGTAAGCTAAGAGGATGGACTTAGTAAACATAGACACTGTAGATCGAGAGACTATGAAGGGCACTCAGGTCTGTACAGGGAGTTGCTCGGACTCGGGCTTAATCTGCATACTGGGAAGCTCCGACACGCAACGTTATATGGGTGTGATGGTGAAATCGTTCAAGATCACAATCGCTAGTGAGTGGCCGGCCTGGTCGACTAGGGAACAGTGGATTAAAGTCGAAGAAAGTCATTCATTTTCTCGTGGCAGCTCGAGACGCCGGACTTGAAGCTTGAAGCTTGAAGCTTGATAGCTGAGACAGCAATATTTATCTACACAATATCATCTACATTCTGCACATACTGTAAGAATGGTCAGTACGTGCATATACAGGGAAACAATGGTGAGAGTCGACCTGTGTTCCATTTCCTCTTGTGAGGAATCAATACCATGCGTACTGGCATCGTGTTCTATATCCAATCTTGGAGATTCGAACTCTGCACCAAACTCGTCCTGGCCAACATCTTGCGGGTCGCTATCTGCTCCAAATTCGAGGGACTCTCCCATGTTTCCGATAAGAACGTCGGAAGTGAACCGTATGGTAGATCTTTGAGTTCTGCTTCTAGTGCGCGATTCTATAGTATTCGCGTGGGCTTGACGAAGGCTCAGCATGAAACGAGATAAGAGAATGGGCGGTAGGCTAGTAGGGAAGAGTAAGTATGGATAAATATAGAGAGCGCAATATTGCCGAGACGAAAGATACCTACGCTTGCAATAAAGAGCTACTTAGATTTCGGAAGGCTGTGTCAGGTTGCTACGAAGAGTGAGAGCCATACAGAAACACCCGGTGCTCTATTCACTCACAATATTATCATTCAAGGCCACCACTATGTTGATTGTGAGCAGCGTTCTACGTGGACTCTTATCAGTGAATCCTCCAACGAGTCGAGGATCACGGAACTCTCACAAGAAGAACAGACTGCCTATTATATAAGTCAAACATAAGTAAGAGGAGAGAATGCACCGCTCAAAGATCGGTACTCACCATCCTTCACCAGTGTAGCGACTAGCGGAACTCTCATATGCAATCGCGACGCAGTTCTTAAGGTACCAAGTGTCCTCCGTAACGTCACTGCGAGCACAACTAGATCCGCAACGATAAGTGAGCCTCGGTTCGCAGCGGAAACTGTCATGTTACGATGCGTCAATAACAGCATGTGCGACTAGGGAGACAGGTACAACCTCCACTATAGGCAACGTGTTAGTATAGCTATATGAAGAGCTACGCCAGGGCAGTAAACACACCGTAACTCTTTTAATCCACTCGATCCCAGGATCGATATACAGAATGACGTGCCTTCCGGTACACCGTGAAGTTTGAAGATAAGCGACTCTTTGATGAAATTCACCTTTCGCGGGCAAATAAGCGCATGTTCCTGACTTATTTTAATTCATAAGGACTCACCAAATTTGAAACGAAGGGAACTGCACCGAGGACAGATACCACCGCGAACAGTATCAAGCTACGATTCCCGAGCGCATAGACTCGTACTGAAGAAAATACTTCATATCCCACAATCGATAATTAGCTCTGAACATAGTATGTTCTCGAAATGAAGGACTCACTTACCTGCGGAGGCGATATACTGGAGTAGGAACAACATCCTCTCAACTCCGTTAATCCAAGCACAGCTGAGCAAGTCAGAACTGTGGATAATGGCTACATATCGGAAATTGTACTCACCTCTAGAGAGAAGATCGATTCGAAGGACCCCTCACATGGTAAGAACGCGTTGAACAGAGCGAATGTAAGCACCAACCGTGTAATTTGGTACTGGTGCAAACGCAAGAAGAGACAGGACTAATGACGTGTATCTGTTGATAGCAAAAATCCACGTCAACAGGGTCCACTTCATCGTCCAAATCTGCTTGACTTCTTGATCGAGAGTGATTACATAGTCATAAATATACAGCACTGTGAGTTGTCAGTACCTCAGCTGAACAAAGAAAGACAAGAAGTGCAGACCATCGAAGGCTGTATTGATTCGCGACGAAATCACCCTAAGGAGAATGACATTAGATATGAAGATATCGCAAGGTAACGATATAGGAGCGGCTTACGATGATTCGAAAGAAAAGGTATTCGCTTGAGAGGGTGATGACATCTCGTTCTATGTATTGTTAGTGCAAGGCCAATCCATGCTGGAGTGTATATGGCCTTATGTATGCCCAGCTCTGTTAGATGAATGTCAGAGCAACAACAAAGGTGCGACATGATACGGTGGAGTGTGTGAAGGCTCAGTGAACATGTTAGGTATAATGCTGTGTATCGACAGTAAGCCAGTGCAGAGGGTGAAAGAATTTAGTGACAGGTGGAACTTTATACGTCTCGCAGTGACAGATACATTGCAGGCCACGTCTCAACGGATACCGGCAGGATGATAGATGAGCGTGGATTGTTTGCGGTGAACCTTGCGTACGTCTGAGCAGCTGCAGTATAGAGTGATTAATAAGTTGTGATGTGGGCTGAAATAGAAGAGATTAACGTTACCGCATGTCGTGCTGCAAACAATGTTGATCTGTCTGATTCTGGTCGGTGACGCAGAACCACCGTACTTCACGATGCTCCTCTAGTCCAGGGGAGTACCGGTCAGGTGTCAAATTTCGACTGGGCTAGCTTTGCCATGTAGTACGCGTCCGTCTCCGAAATAGATACAGTGCCAGTGAGGAGCGTTGGTTAAGCCCGTGTCATTAGAGGATATCTGCTGTAAAATCAAGTCATCAGTAAAGTCAACAATCGAGATTTGGCGACATATGTTGAGCTTACAGCTACATACCCGTATGGCATATATGGTGGCACAGCTAGTATTTTGGGGCACGTCGAATGTCAGTGATTACTTAACAAACGTTGGAAGTTGAACAACATGACCGTTCGCCGCGACGGGATATCATTCTGCCTTTCTTAGTATGCTTACAATATGGATCCGGTACGTACCGGGTATGCGAGCGGAGCGAGGAGTCTCAGTTGCGTCGGGCGTGCGAATTGTCAGTCAGCATCGACGTAAGCACCTTGAAACAGAAAGTATCAAGCTTTCAGCATCCTCGTTGTCCAAATGAGATCTCCGTGGCTAGGTGTGAGCAGTAGTACCATTCAACTGTGAGACTTCACATGATTGATGTAACTACTCGTCGCTGCTGAGTAATACTTATGGCCCT
>JAXQKB010000151.1:0-50999 GCA_037042295.1 Irpex sp. Y119-03 | reverse complement strand
TCACTGGCCACGTTATCGCCCTCTCAGGGTTAGGTGGTTGGTATTTGTGTTCTTTAGGGTGTGGCTAGGTGTCTCATCGAGACTAGTTGAATCCTGTCTATCGAGCACTCGCGTCGTTCTCTTGACGTGCTCGTTCATGTTATACTCGTTTAATCCTATGACGATATAATTTTATGATCATTTATTCTATCTATGGCTCATTCTGCATGCCCCGCACCACTCACGAAGCCATGGCTGAGGCAACTACTACAAGACAAATGTCGAATCGAAGCACGGCCCTTTCAGCTCGAGCATGGACTTCATCTCGCGCGAGGAACCTCGACCGTCGTCGTCTCGCCTCCAGGATCGGGAAAGTCGATACTTATGGCGGCACCTCTATTGGCTGCGCAGGAATTGGGCGAAAGTGGGATTGGCCTGGTAGTGGTGCCTACAAAATTGCTGGGTGAACAGCTGGTGCGTATTGAATTCATCTGGTGGAAGCTCTAGTACTGACACCACGCAGGCAGGTGTATTGTCATCCTACGGGCTGAACGCGACGGCTATCAATGAGGATACGATGCGTGCCGCCTCTCTTCGATCTCCTCGAGTTGATCTCTGGGCCGATCTTGTCAAGGCGAAGGGTATCCGTGTCGCGATTATGAGCCCGCAGATGCTCTCAAGTGAACATGTGGCGAAGATATTGCGCAAGAAACCCACCTACGATCTTGTGCGGTGGTTCTTTGTCGACGAGGCTCACTTGGTTCATGAAGAAAGCGGAGATTGGCGCGTCGCCTACGGGAGTGTAAAGGTTATGCGACAGAGGCTCCCAGCAACGACGGTGTGGGGTCTCTTCACTGGAACGGCCACGCCAGACGAGATGCAAGCCATCGCGAAGACACTCGGGTTCAAGCCAGGACACTATGTCGACGCCCGATACCCCTGCGACCGTCCGAATATCAAGTTCATGAACCTCTTCATGCAGCATCCCTACTCCGGCCACGAGTTTTTTGATCTCGCTTTCTTAGTTCCCCGTCAAGTACGATCCCCAGCAGATATACCCCGGACTCTCATTTTCTGCGACACCATTGATCTCGGCTGTCGTGTCATGGCTTTTCTCGACGCACTTCTTCCTCCCTCGTTTCCGCGTCGCTCGGAGATCATCATGCCCTACAACTCGCTCATGAGCAGAGAGTACCGCCAGCTCTTTGTCAACGACATGGTTGATGGCACCACCACCCTTCGCATTGGTGTTTGTACGGAGACTTGCACGTACGGGCTCGACATCTCCTGCATCCGTCGGGTCGTCGTTTTTGGGGTGTTTCCCTCCTTTGCTGCAGGAAAGCAGCGCTTGTGCCGAGCAGGACGTGACGGTCTACCCGCGGAAGCGTACTCTATTGTACCTCAATGGGTCAAGGACGTTCCAGCGGAGGATATCAAAAGCCAGCAAGCAAAAGATGATGCTGCTCGGCGAGCGAAACTTCCTCCGGTTGTGCTTCGGTGGCATAACCCAACGGCAGCCATGTGCCCTCGCCAACTTGATGCCAGTCACAACGGCGAGATGGCCCCAGTACAAATTGCCGAGTGCTGCTCTCTTCATGCTCCCGAGCCTCAGGCGAGCAACAACGCGGCAGCCATCTCACATCACCTTACCGCCTACCATGCAGCATACGGGTTGGAGCCTACTTCCCGCCATATACTTCCCCGATCAGACGGAACTCATCGCGCTCTGGAAGCTGTGATGGTGAAGGCTGTAGTGCGCATGCTTCAGTCGTGGCGGGGCCGGATCTGGATAGAGAAGATTCGTGGGAGCCAGCGAAACGCATTGAGCTCTGACTTTCTCCCAACCTCCATTATCAAGCGCATCGCTCCGAAGGCTCATGTATGTATTTCTCTTGATAATCTCAAGCAGGTCATCCACACGCCTCCGTGGAAGTTTTTCGACCAGTACGGCGAATTACTTTTGGAAGTTATCAAGGAGATGATGCAGGGCTTTGACAAGATCTTTCAGGATCGCAAGTATGAGACGACTACCGAGCCGCCTGTCTCTGTGCCCCGTGTACGTTTTGTAATGAAAAGCTCAAATGTAGTGGTACCCGAGAAACGTAGCGCAGATGATAATAGTTGTACGGTTAAAACAAAACGATCATGTATTGACAAAGAGAACTCTTAATGAATGGTTATGTAGTGTCAACAAACTCTGATAGATCTGAGGCACCATTCACCATTACGATTGGATTTGCTGGTGTACCCACGGCTTCTTCCACCTCTACTGCTGCATCTGCTTCTTCCGCTGCTTCCGGTACGCCATGATAACCAGCTTCTGAAGTCCTTCGGAGAAATGTTGCCAGTTGCCCATCTCGTACCTTTTCAGCCCCTTCCTCAAACTCATTGGGAACCTTGTACGCCTGAGTACGGCCAGCAGCAAATTGAAGCACTTGATGCTCTCGATAGTGATCTCCTAGTCGGTTGATATCATCTGTACGTTTTTTGTCAGGGTGGAATCCGCTACGTGGCTTCAGTCCAAAAGTGCGAGTAAAGTTGTCACGGAATTCGTTGAAGCCACAGAGATTCAGACCAACGACTTCTTTTAAGAAGTTTGACTCGAATGACAGGGTTTTTGACTGGAAGAGGCGCTTGAGCCAGAAATTGAAATGCTCTTGCAACAGATCGATCTCATGCCAGTGTCCCGGACGGCCTGATGGATTGACGAGATAGTTGTTCAGTAATGCGATGCAGAGATCTGGAGGGTACTCCTTCAGGAAGTGGCAGGCTAACTCAAAGAGTTCATTTCCGTAATTTGTAGAACCTGCACCCCAGAAGGAGAATCGCAAAACCTGTACAACTCAAAATGGGTACACGCTTACGAGCTTTAGGGTGCTCATACATGGCGGTAACGACGTCCACGGGGCTCGGAGCTGTCGAACTACGCATGCGCAGGAACGAGGCGACACGATGGTAGACGATGGGGTGCTTATTAAACCCGGGCTTGAACAAAGCAAGCAGGAAGTCCGGCAGGCCAAAGCCAGATGCTTCGATGGCACGTAAAACAACGAGAACGCGTTCTTCCGTTGTCGCATGCTGATGCCAAAGGTGTGGCTCGTGAGGCGCAACCTCATCGAGTCGGACGTCGGTAAAGAGCCCATCAACGAACCGCGCAGCCACAACAGCATGAACGCCGCTTGTGGTGTACGCAGTTCGTGGCCTTTTGGCAGGCGCGGATGAGTCGCGCAGAGCTTCCAAGTGCTCTACTCGAGCGGAGGCTGGCGACTGCGTGACCGTCAACGAGAGCGGCGTGTGAGGCGGGATCTGGAACGCCAAGGGGATCGTGGGTTGAGGAAGGGGTACGGAAGGATGGTAGTAGATAAGAGGCGTGAATGGGGAAGGTGGGTAAGGTGTAGGTGCGACGGCCGTTTGTAAAACAGACCCGTACGCTTGGTGAACAGATCCGAGATGTGGTAAAGAGTGTGAGTGACGCAGTGGGGTGTGCGGGAGGTCAGGAATAGCTGTAAAACATACATAAGTGATTAATTAGCAAGAAACAGTGTTCGACGTACCATTTGATGTAGACTCTGTTGGTTGCTGGCTAGATCTTGAGCCCAACAAGGGGTCAGGCTCGACCACTATCTCGTAGTCAGAGTCGGGATTGTTGAGGCTGCGCATGTCGTCCATTGTGCTTTTGGGTGCCAGAGATGTTGACTAGGATATCGTAGAGTAAAATAAACGAGAGTAAAGTGACTATAGAGCCATATCGTAGGAGAGACGAGGTTAACGACGCGACCGTTAATGAGCAGAGGCGCGACGCGTTTGGGCGCCTCGTTTCCCTACTCTTTTTGCCGTCGGCAGTTTCAACTCCGACGTTCTCACGGTAGACTTCTCACAAACGCCCCGGATCCCGTCCCAGCCTCTAATATGAGGTACGAGTATAGAGGCTGGTTAACGAGCCTAGGCTGCTTGGGAAGCTGACCAAGCCAGAGACATAGATTGTAGGATCGCGGCACACCACCTCCTTAATCCCTCCCTCCATCTTCCTCTACCTTCTTCTAATCTCGGTACTCACTTCTTGTGATAATCCTGCGGAAGATAGACTTGGGATGGCCGAAAGTTCAAACCCGTTGCTTACATGGCCTCCCGAGCTCACAGAGACCCAGGTCGCCGCTCTTACACTGAAGGCGACTACTTACGCCTTATCTCATGGTCTTGTGTATCTTCCAGTAGCAGAGAAACAACCACCTGCGCCGACGTCGACTATCCATGCACCTCTAGCCTTACTACCATCTCCGATTCCGAGAACACAGTTCGAGAAAGCTAGAAGCCTACAGAAGACTTATAACGTTTTGTACTCTCGAGTTGCGACCGATGTTGAGTTTTTGGATCGGGTTATGGGAGCTGTGGAAGGGGTGGGCAAGGCAGATGAGTTTACGGGCAACCTGTGGAATCGTTGGAAGCGAGTACGAGATGCTGGTGTCGTGCAAGTGAGTATTTAAGCTAACTTCGTCGAGAATGCATTGATACGATTAACGCAGTAGCCTTTGCAACTAGGTCTCTTCAGGTCGGATTATATGATCCATCTACCTGATCCCCATCAACCTGCATCGCTGAAGCAAGTCGAGTTCAACACTATCTCCTCGTCATTCGGTACTCTGTCAGAACGTGTGGCTGGATTGCATCGGTACCTGCTCAAATCCACTGGATACTATGGTGCTTCTGGGTACCTGAAGGAAGAAAATCTACCGGAGAATCATACAACCGCAGGTCTCGCTGAAGGTCTTGCGGCTGCCCATAAGGCGTATGGTGTGCCAAGGTGAGTCTGATCGCCTGTTACATATTCCGAAAGGGTCTGAATACAATGAATGTGAAGTGCGCATATTTTGTTCGTAGTACAAGACAACGAACGAAATGTGTTTGACCAGCGGTGGCTCGAATACGAGCTTCTAGAAGCGTAAGCTTCCCATTTTCTGCCATATTGAACGTGCGCCATTGAACGCTGGACATTTATGTGCTCACACAGCCATTCAATTCACGTCACCCGTCAAACCCTCACAGAGCTGCTAACCTCCGCCTCAGTCGACCCGACATCGCACGTTCTCCGGATAAACGGTGATATCGAAATATCCACAGTCTACCTGCGTGCAGGCTACACACCGACGGATTACCCCACCCCCGCACACTACGACCTCAGATACCTATTCGAGACCTCCAAGGCGATCCAATGTCCATCCTTGCAACTGCAACTCTCAGGGGGCAAGAAGGTGCAGGAGGTGCTTACGAAGCCCTCCGTCTTGGAACGGTTTCTACCTGACAACTCTGGCGAAGAGCTATCTGCGCTGAGAGAGAGTTGGATGGAGATGTGGGCGTTGGACGAGGACGGGGATAAGGGCGTCAAGCGGGCACGAGAGGAATATGAGACATTGGTCCTCAAACCACAACGCGAAGGCGGAGGAAACAACGTCTACAAAGAATCCATTCCCCCCTTCCTCGATACTCTACCTTCTACCGATCGCGAGGCATGGATCGCCATGAAACTGATCGAGACGCCGCAAGGACTGGGAAACTACTTGGTCCGTGCTGGTGGTGGAACGGAGAGTGCCGTCAAGACGGAGGTGATCAGCGAGCTTGGGATATTTGGGTGGTCATTGTTCGGCGGGTCGAATGGTAAGATCGAAGAGAGGGAGGCTGGGTGGTTGGTTAGGACGAAAGGGAAGGATAGCAACGAGGGTGGTGTTGCTGCTGGGTTCTCGGTGTTGGATTCGATTGTCCTTGTAGATTGATTATATCTCGGGCTGGTGGGAAGGGTAAAGGTAAGCATTGTTGACTAAGCTTGACAGGCGGGTGAATGGCTAATTGACGTGCGTTGTGGGCAGAATTATCAACAGTGTACTGTAGCGCAAATAGCATCGCTTCTTCAAGAATCTGCTCTCGCCCGGGTATACTTGTAGCGTCAGATGACGACCATTCACGCGAAGGTGCGCAAGCGCGAAATAACCGTCGCCTGGACCGAAGAATGTCCTCTGATTCTCCCTTGAGCCTTATAAATACCATCGACACCGGCGGCGTACTGACAAATGCAGGTCGCAATGCTCACCATGCGTCTTCTCTCGCTGTTCATCGCCACGTTCACGAGCTTCGCTCTTGCATCTGCCACCCCTGTGCTTTGGGATGGGCGTGCGCCGCTTAACCTGACTGCTGCAGACCTTGATAGCTCAACTGGACCATTCTTGACGTGAGTGCACTGATATTACATGCATGCTTCAATCCTAACCACTCGCACTGCAGGGTTGTGAAAGGTAGCGAAGCTGCATCACACGTACGTCCTACAAAAATCGCCGTGTAACCCGTACACTACTAATCTGGAAGCAGTACGCATCCCTGGGTGGCCACTCCCTACCTCCAACGCCCCTCTGGAGCTCCAGCATCGCCTCTCCAAAAGAACAAGTAGTGGCTATCTCCATCGACAACAGCTCGGTGTTCGTCCCAGGAGGCGGTCCTCCTCAGCTCGGGTTCCGTCGCACCGACTTCATTGCGGCGAACAATGGGGTTCACGATCAGGCTCTATTCGATAAACTTGAAACTGGAGTTACTGTGTTCCATTTCTCGGTCAAGGCGGATACGAAGAGGCCACTGAATTTCAGTCATGAGTACCAGGTTGTGTGGATTGAGCCGAATGATGGGAGTCATGTCTTTGACCTCCAGATTGGTAGGTTCATTGTTACTGCACTTCCGTATACCAAGAGATTCATTGTGCATTCGATATGCACTCTACATAGGCTCTCCTTTCACCAACCCTACCGGTCAACTCCCCTCACAAGACGCACACTTCCTCAAAATTCGCGACCACGCCGGAAACGTCCTCTTCCGCACGCCCTTCTCCACGACTTCGTGGCACAACTTTGCTGTGCAGGTCGACTGGACGAACAGGACGCTTGCGGTGCTTTACTCCTCCGATTTATCTGCTCTGAAAGTGGTCACGAAGCCCACCCCAAATTTGTCTGCAACCGCGGGACCAGCTGGTCAGGGTGATTACCACTTTGGTGTGTTGAAGGTGAGTATATTCTCCCGCGGATGCGCTTTTGTGGCGCAAGAGTCAGATTGGCGTGACGTACTGATTGGGATGTATTGTAGCTTCCTTTAGTCAACCCGGCGGACTCCCCGGCCAATCAAGGCGACGTTGTACATTTCGGAATTCAGGAAGGGACGACGGAAGCTCTGCTTTACTCAGGAGTCTTTGTTGAGAATGCTTCCACTGGTATCAGTGTCGGTCGTGGTAAAGTGACTCGTCCGTTTTGATGGCGCCATAGCCCTAATCAATTTCCGTATCAAAACTTCGAATTTGATCGATTTGATCTGTTTGACCAAATGCCAGGACGATGACTCGACCTAACTCGATTATTCGTGCGCTTGCCTTTTATGCTTGCCTGGGAGGCCTTGAGTTGCTCGGAAGCTGATCTGTTTGAACCTGTTAGGAAGCTGTATGTAGTATCTTCAAGTCATTCTGCCATATTTCCCACTTCCCAAACGAGGACAGTGGGAAGAATGCGACTCATCGCCAGTGGTGCGTATTATTCCGCCGTTTGCTGCATAACTTGTGGGGCGGGCCAAGCTTTCACGCAGGCCTACTTATGTTGGAAAGGACAAGGAGGGCGTGCTATATAAGACGCGGCTGCGCTCTTGATGTGTCGCAAGTCAACACACTCAGCGCCCCGCCTTCGTCGAGAGATGCCTCAGCAACCTCAAGTGCATCCTGAGCTCGACGCGCTTCGTACTGCCTTCACTGAGAGGCAACTTCGCTGCCCTTCTGGCGTTGTCGAGGTTGATGCTTCCTCCTTGACTTTGTACTACGGCAAAAGCCAGTCCGCACCACGGTAAGTAATGCCACAATATGTCATCATCATCTTCTAACGCATACCGTAGCCGCCTTGACTTTGTCAATGCATCTGAAGACGATCTAAAGAACTTGGCTGATTCTCGCGCCCCTGCGACCTTCGGGCGTAACCAGGAAGATGTTCACGACGAGACATACCGACGTGCCGGCGTTCTCGACACTGCTGAGTTTGCTATAGGATTCGACCCAGTGTCGTCCGGTGTCATTGGAAGTATTGAGGACCTCCTGTTGGAGGGCCACAAAAGGTCTGATGTGCGTCTGGTGCATGAGCTGTATAAATTGAACGTCTACGGTGAGCACATTCAATGCGGTCCTTTGCGATATCGCCTGACGGCACAATACTCTATGTAGGTCCTGGCCAGTTCTTTAAGGCCCATAAAGACACTCCTCGCGCTGAAAACATGATCGCTTCCTTGGTCGTCGTGTTACCCACGTCTCATGAAGGAGGCAAGCTGGAACTGAAGCATGAAGATCATGCCTCTACCTTCGATTCCGCTGCACTACTGTCCAAAGCTTCTAAACGTTCGATCGCTTTCACTGCTTTCTTCGGAGACGTGATTCACGAGGTTACTCCTGTCACTGCGGGATACCGAGTCACGTTGACCTATAATCTCTACCTCAACGACATCGCTTCTACTGTTTCTCCTTCCTGCGACGCGCAGCGCTCGGCACTTCAGACAGCTCTCACCGAGGTGATTGGCAATCCGGCCTATCTTCCTGAAGGTGGTTATATCGGTTTCGCGTTGCGCCACGAGTACGCCCTCGACGCTTCTCAGAAGTATGCGGCCTCCGCTATCAAACCCTTCCTGAAGGGCAGCGACGCTATTCTGGCTGCATTAAGCGAGTCTCTCGGCCTCGAAACATCGATATGGGTCGCCTACGAGGCAAGGTGGGATGATGGCCTGATCCTCTGCGATTCGAAGGTGCAGATGCCTGATTATGAGCTCCAAGACGGTTGGGAGAGTGTTCTTCTTCGAGACCATGGGGGGATGCGCGCAAACGAGAATCGCAATTCGCGCAGGAGCCTCCGAGTGCAATGGGCAACAGAAATTGAGTCCGCGCAGGTCTCGTTCACAGAAGGGTATATCGCATACGGAAATCAGGCGTCTCTTTCGTATCTCTATGGCCGTTTGTGTTTACTCGTTCGCTTGGGACCTACTGGAAATCGTCAAAGCCCCCCTCTTGTATCGGACTCTGACAATGACGACATGACTATTACTACTAGCACACTTATGTTCCTAGAATTATCCTATCGTGCCAGCTTATCATAGTGTTACCCTTCCACAACGGCTATTTCTTGTACACGTGAGCACTTACCCGGTAGTGTCATGTTCTTGTGCCACCTTTGCAGTGTACTTGATCTCCAAATATGCATGAAGTTTCAAGTTTCGAGACCCAGAGCTAATTCAGTTCACCTAGTACTGAGCGAATGGCAGTGCATGCCGTCGGCTAGATTAGCTACCGTCATCAGTCCGCAAAGTCCGACATTTTGTTGGTGGCATGTCCTAACTAACTTAAAAGCAACTGCACCGCTACGAAGCATGCACATTACTGACAGTGAGAGAGGGTACTATCTCTGTTACTGGGACTCGGAGATGCTTGGCTATCGGCCGCCATTAACGCGCGTTTTGAGTCAGTGTGAACAGAACCCGGGAACCTGACTCGAGCTCGAGTTACAAGGTACGTACTTGTACACAGTGTCCTAGGGGAATATTGACCGGTTCCCTACCCCAATAGCGCGACGATCGTAGATACTGGCCTCAACACAGAAATCGCGTGTTGATGCAATGGCCGTTCTAGTCATTATACCATACTTCTCTCTGCTTAAAACAGCAACATGGAACCAGTGTGACGAATCGGTAGCTTTATACTCACCAGCGTGTTTGAACCGAGTCAGACGGTCAGACCAAATTCCGGGGTACTGACTCAAGTTCAAGGTGCGTACTTGCCTTGGATAGTATCCTGGGAGAATATTGACTGTCAGTGACTGCCCCCTATAATGCGACAATCATGACAGCTGGCCTCGACACAGAAATCTCGTGTTGATGCCACATGAACGTTCTAGTCATTATACTATAATCTTCTCTACTTAAAACAGATAAGGTAGAGGACACCAGGAACCGGCACCCCTTATGTAAGCAGGCGCCACTGACGACGACGAAGCTTATACCTCCCCCGACATCCTCAAATGTCGGAAACTGTCTTCAGAGAGTTATTTCTAATGTTATGCGGAGCAGCTCTCAGCAAACAAAATTTTGATAAATACTTTTTTGAGCAAGTTATTTCCCCGAAAAACAAATATGTGCTAAACGCATCTATTCACATTTTCGACGCGTCTGAGCATGACTTCGTATTTTCGACCTCTCGATTTTGCCGGGCGTCTAATGGGCGTCTTATGCATAAGCTTGCTTACCATTGGTGGGCAAGTATTTTCTGCGGCTGTTGTGGCGTGTCGGGCATTGCGAACACGGTTTAGGTGTTGCTAGGGCATACAGAAAGACTCTCGGGCACCTATAATTATTTCATACGTGAAAAAAAAAATCGCCCTGCGGGCGATGTGCATAAGTCTCACATGTAACCCTCACGAGAGTCACTTCAGACCCATATTTTGCCGCTTACGTCATTAGGCGCCCGCTTACATAAGGGGTGCCGGTTCCTGGTGTCCTCTGCCTTACGTGAGAAGAATTGGCAGGTGAGTAGCCGTTTAGCATGCAAAACTATATGCTCACCCGATGCAGTGCTCATCTCAGTAGCCCGCTTTACCTGCAGATACGTAAATTGCGGACAGCCCCAGGCCAGTGTTCATGCATACACGCCCGAGGGCGGGCGTCGGAATATCCACCTTGGTATTGATGCAATAATCGAGGTTGGGCTATAAAAGGAGCAGCTCGAGCTGTTATCTTCTTCAAATTCTCCGAATAGCGACGCTGCTCTACCGGTATTAACATGTCCTGGCAGCCTCAAGTCGAACACCCACACCTCGATGCACTTCGAACTGCCTTCACGAAGCATCAGCTACGTTGTCCGTCCGGTGTCATCGAAGTCAACGCTGCAGATTTGATTCTATACTACAGCAAAAGCGAGTCCGACTCTTCTGCATGGTGAGTATCGCAGTCTTGCTTCATCAGTTTCGGGCTATATCCTAACCGAGACGAAGCCGCCTGGACTTCACATGCGCATCCGACGACGATTTGAAGAAACTCGCAGACACTTGTGATCACGCCACATTTGGCCGCGACCAGGAAAACGTCCATGACGAGTCGTACCGCAGTGCTGGTGTACTCAAGACTACTCAGTTCGCGATAGGCTTTGACCCAGTATCCTCAGGCGTCATCAATGCCATCGCCGATTCTTTGCTGGAGGGGTACGATAGGTCGAAAGTATATCTCCGCCACGAGCTGTACAAGCTCAATATTTACGGTCAGTGCATCTAATGATTTCATGCTAATCCGCCACTTACCAATCAGTTTAGGGCCTGGTCAGTTCTTCAAGGCACACAAAGACACTCCGCGCGCGCAGAATATGATCGCCTCCTTGGTCGTCGTTTTGCCCACTGTCCATGAAGGCGGCGCGCTTGAGCTGCAGCAAGGAGATCACAGCACAACCTTTGACTCAGCCTCTTTGCTCTCTGATGCATACCAGGAATCGATCGCCTTTGCTGCTTTCTTCGGAGACGTTATCCATGAAGTCGCCCCCGTCACCGCCGGATATCGGGTCACATTGACATACAACCTCTTCGTAATCAACACCGACTCAGATCCCGTAGTTTCTCCAGCTATTAGCGATGCGCAGCATACCGCAATTCAAGCAGCTCTCACAACCGCAATGGAAGATGCGGATTATCTGCCTGAAGGCGGCTACATCGGTTTTGTTCTTCGCCATGAATACCCCTTGTATATGTCTGACGAGGACGCGACCGAAGCCATCAAGCCCTTCCTGAAGGGTAGCGACGCTGTACTGTCAAAAATCAGCGAGTCACTTGGCCTCGAGACGTCCATCTGGGTAGCGTATAAAGACTATCCTTCCCATACCACCGTGATCCTCTGCGAGGCCAGGGCAGATATGCCCATTCTGGAGGTGGAGTTTGGCGAGGAGTGGCGCATCCTTAGAGATGAGTGTGGTGGTAAACGCGTACGGGAAACTCATAATTCTCGTTACAGCATCTTGGTGCATTGGGCAACAGATACGAAAAGAGCGCCAACACCCTTCCAGGAAGGGTTTGTTGCGTACGGGAATGAGGCGTCTCTGACTTTTCTGTATGGTCATCTGTGTCTTCTCGTCCGCTTGGGCCCGTATGGGAATCGCCATGACCCTCCTGTCATCTTAGACTCTGAGTCGGATGACGAAGTGCCTATGAATCCGTGGCATTAGTGTTATTGCAGCAGATTAGTCAACACGTACTGTCTATATGACGCACCGATAAATCAATTGCCGCTGTGTATAGTGTTCAGCTATGGCGGGTAGTTATCTCCTCAGCGTTACCATAGCTGAGCGATTTCGCTCAAAATTCACTGTCAGTGCTACTACCTTGTATCTGGATCGCGCATTCCTAATATGATCGAGTCAGAGTGCCATAACATGAGTGTAAACCGGTTCGAGTAATTAATGAGCGACCAGATTTCTCCACGCCACTACTTCATGCATCTATAGCTGCCTTTCATCCATTCGCCCATACACGTAATACGGGACACCTAGGGCTTCGGCCCCGAGTCCCTGCTCAGCACTTAGATGCTCAGATATATTAAGTATGTCCCCATTGGCACATATATAAACTGACCGTGATAGCATCCTCCTTGCACTTGTCGTCGAAAGGCGTATCATCCCCACCCACTTCTAAAAACATGTCATCCAGAGAAGGGTCTGAATCACCTGGTTCTGAGTCGCCTAGGCCTGATTCGTCTGGGTCTGAGTCGTCTGATTCTTTACATCCATATATCGCCGCCATTCGTTCCGCCCTCCAATGCAAACAACTCCAATGTCCTTCAGGCTCGCTCAAAGTCGATCCCGACGACTTGGTGCTGTACTACCGCAGAAGCAGTAGCACTGATGGTGCTGCACGGTGAGGTTTCGTCCACGATTCTACCAGCGCCACATCAATTTAACGGCTGCTCATCACGGTGTAGGTGGATTGATCTCACTAAGGCTTCAGAGGACGATCTCAAGGACTTGTCCGAGGCTTGTGACCCCGCCACTTTTGGTCGCAACAAGGAAGACATACTCGACGAAACCTATCGTAGCGCAGGGAAGCTTGACCGAGCCCAGTTCTCCATCGGTTTCGACCCCGGCCGATCAGGAATTATGGCGACAATTCAGCAAATCCTATTGGAAGGCCACGACTTGAGCAATACATCCATACGATATGAACTATACAAACTCAACGTTTATGGTACGCCTTTGATCCGCATAACACGTCAAACGTGCCTGAAGCTTGTAATGATTAGGCCCAGGCCAGTTCTTCAAGGCGCATAAGGACACCCCACGCAGCACGAACATGTTTGCCTCCCTTGTCGTTATGCTACCCACTATACATGAGGGCGGCGCGCTCCTCTTTCACCACGAAGATCGCCCGTTCACTTTTGACTCTGCCAAGACGCTTGCCCAGGCTCCCTGGCCATCAGTGGCCTTCACGGCATTCTTCAGCGACGTCGAGCATGAGGTTGCGCCTGTTACTGCAGGGTATCGGGTCACGTTGACATACAACCTGTACTTCGACCAAATTATGTCCCCGGTCTCTGTCCCTGTCCTCAGCGGGCTGAATATGGCCGTCCGAGACGTTCTGACCAAGATGCTGGCCGATCCAGAGTGTTTGCCAAAGGGAGGCTATATCGGCTTCGCCTTGCGACACGAATACGCTCTGGCCGAAGACACCTGGGCAGACAGCTTGAAGACGCTCCTCAAAGGTAGTGATGCAGTAGTGGAGCAGATAGGAGAATTACTCGGCCTGGAGACGTCCCTGTGGATCGCATACGAAGTCGACGATGAGTACCTTGACGAAACGTTGATCATGCTATGCCCCGAGAGAGCAAGCTTCCCTGGTGGATGCGTGTATTCTGAGGGTATGGTGCAGATGCTTAGAGATAGATGTGATGGGAAATTATTGCAGCAACCCAAGTTGTTTCCCCATTTACCGCAAGATATGTGCGTGGAATGGGTAACGGAGATCGATGATTCCCTCACACTGTTCAAGGAGGACCATGCGACGTACGGAAATGAAGCCGGAGTTGGCTACTTGTATGGACGGCTGTGCTTGCTCATGTGGCTTGAACCTGCAGCTGACCGGCTCCATCGACACGATGTCGCAGAGGGCGGCCCCAAAACGATGTCATCGAGCGACCCCTAGTAGCGTTATACTGTTATGAAGTAGTCTAGCACCAATGATACGCCTGGCCGCCATACGTTAACTATGCAGAAACGTGAGTACTTTGAGTAGAGCCCACCGTTGACGTCAAGCACATATTACCTAGAATCTGTGGGTAACGCTGCATTGTTCTTATCCACCTGTGTAGCGCTGTCAAACACCGTTTGCTAGAATCTGGTAAAGACACGTGTTGAGGCTTGTGGGACAGATGTAGATAAGTGACGTCAGGCAGCGTACAGACGGGGAAGGCAAACCGGCTGGGGTCGATTGTCTGGAGAACGGCTTGATACACTTGGTGAAAATTAATTTGTGAAGCCCGTGATATTGCGTAGGTATGTAGTAATGCGTAGCTTGTAGAAATACAGTATTCTGCTAGTTGTTAAAACACACACGTCGATAAGTACTCTGATCATGGATATGGGTCTAGACCACATACCTGGACGCTCACTTCTGCTGCGTCTCTCCCTCCCCTCTCCCTGAATAGCCCTGCTGTCCGCTACCGCACCCCAAGGATGATACCAAAGACCGCCACCACGACTACGGACATAACCGTTGCCAGTAACATGGTGCTCACCCGTGCAACGGGGTAATGCCCACCAATGAGGGCCTTTTGCACGGCAAAGAAGCGTACGAGACCCAGCAGAAGTGTCGCTAGCCCAATCAAGATGATGACCGCTCCTATCGGTCGAGAGTATTTCTCCAGAGCTTTGTTACTTGTCGCAGAGATAGTAAATAGCTGCACAAGGGCTAATGTCTGTCAGAGAGATTTGAACCAAAACAGCTCTGGAAAACGCAGAACATACCGACTCCAGTAGAGGCAATAGTAAGACTCGTACGCATGTACGCAAGGAATGTGCGCTCCGACGCGAGGTGATCCCTTGCCACACTTCCTGAATTCTCAAGTATTAAAGTGGGACTCCATGTGCCAAACCTGCTCTCTTCCAGCTTGTCTGTCAACTTTCGAACATCCGTGTCTGGCGGGATAATTGACGGCTGAGAGCGTTCGAATGTTACGGGCTCTGGTGACGCTCGCAAGGAAGATTCGCGTGAAGAAGACCGGTATTCGGATGATGAAGCATGTTTGGAGGAGGTCTCGACTACCACTTCTTCTGCTATGCGAGGGGGCGGGATGGGGGTCGAAGGTGGTGTAACACGTTTGTGAAAAGAAGTCGCGCCATAGTCTCTCGTCTCCATGGTCGTTGTGATATATGAGCTGGTAAGGATAAAGAACGTCGAGCGAGCTCGCTGTTGGAGACCCATTCGTGGAGAACGAAAACAATTCGTGATTGCTTGAACGTCGCCGTGATCATAGCATGAAATGGCGTGACGAAGCCGAGCGAGCTGCTACAGATTGCGGTGCCTCGCATGTAGCCATACTTTCCAGACTTGAAGGCGATGGAAAGAACGAGTCAGTGAGCATGATGGTCGAGGACAGACGATGTGCGGTGTCTACCGGGCTCTATCCGACTGCCGAGCAGCTGAATATCAAGGCCGCCCAATGTCCCGATCCGGAAGGGCGCCCCGACGCCCACACAAATCAGGAAATCCTTACGAACCACCATGTCCGAGCCCGAGAATCTGCGGCGAGCACCAGTGGTCAAAACTCAAAACTCATTGCTTTGCTGCTTGGGCTTTTCTCTATTCCGGTGAATGGACTCTATGTGTATGCTTAGCACTAATGATCATACTTTCAAATTTGAGTAGGTCGGTCACAGGCATTGCGGCTCGCAATTCACTGTTGTTTAAGGGACCCATGACCATCGCTCTATACGACGCGCACACACCAGCAATCCGATCTCGGAGAACAAATTTCTAGAGCACTCATCTACGAGCGGTTCTGAACTCTTCGCGACTGGTCAGCGGGCCACCTTCGAGCTTTCGATAATCATTACATATTGCGGCCGCGTGGTCGTTCCGAAGACGAGATAAAGGCAGCAGCGAAGTCAAACCTGAAGGCGATTGACCTGCTCTCGCTCTCTCACCATGCCCTGCTCACGTCTGTGGCAGCTTTTCGTGGTGTCGTTGTCAATAGCGACGCATATTCCAGGCATTACATGTCTGTGGCCAATTCCGCGCTCACTACAAACAGGGAATACCTCCCTCATCCTGAGCAGCTCGTTCAGTATTGATATACAGGTTCAGGATGCACCGGCAGATTTACAAGAGGCGGCAGAACGCACGCGTTCGTACTTGAAAAACGACAAACTAGGACGATTAGTGGTTGGCCGTGGGGTATCGGACCTTCCATCGTTGCACGGCGCGAAAGTACTCAAGTCTTTACGACTAATCCTATCCGAAAACGCGGGGAAAGCCAGAAGTATCTCGTCGGAGGCAATCCTCCCTATCGGGTCGCGCAGCGAAAAATATAACTTGGCAGTCCCGTCAACCGGAGATGTCGCCGTGTTGACTGCCAACTCGACGTTAGGGCTCTTTCGAGGCTTGACAACATTCGAGCAGCTATGGTATACTGTCGATGACACAGTATACACTATGGAAGCTCCAATTGACATTGTTGACTCTCCTGCATTTGTAAGTCCTGGTCTATTATGATGTAGCAGTCGGACACTTGATATTTGCGTATATAGCCCTTCAGAGGTTTAATGCTAGACACCGCTCGTAATTTGTGAGTCGAATAACATTTACTGAGAATTGACTGAATTCACAATCCGAATGCCAGCTTCCCGGTCCCAGACATCAAACGTACTCTCGATGCTATGAGCTGGGCCAAGGTACACCTCTTTTCATTCTTTGGCATATGGTTATTAATGACATCGGTCACTAAATTCTGTAGATAAACCAATTCCACTGGCACGTCACCGATAGTCAAAGCTTTCCCCTCGAGATTCCTGGGTTCACAGAAGTCGCTGAGAAGGGTGCCTACTCTTCGTCTTCAATCTACACTCCTAGCGATGTTCGAGACGTTGTTGCATATGCTGGCGCAGTACGCAGAACATCTCTATTATCGACCTATTACTTGAGCTAAGAAACTCCAAGCGTGGTATAGATGTTATCGTGGTATGTATTGGTCGTATCCAGCTTCCTCTGTTCAGTTATAATTACGTCTACCACAGGAAATAGATACTCCGGGACACACCGCGAGCATTCACGAGTCACACCCAGAGCACATCGCCTGCTACGACTCTTCCCCATGGATGACCTTCGCCAACGGTCAGTATGATCCCTTCCAGCTCGAGTTCTCTCGAGGTCTCACCTTCTGTGGGTTCATCATCATCAGAACCGATCGCCGGTCAGCTTCGGTTTGCCTCTGCGGCCACTACGAACTTCACCGCCGATCTGCTGGACGCGACGGCGAAGATGTTCTCGTCTTCGTTGTTTAGCACGGGCGGAGATGAACTCAATTTGCCGTGTTATGAGCAGGATAAAGAGACGCAGAAGATTTTGAATGCGACTGGGGAGACGTTGCAGCAGAAATTGGAAACGTTTGTGCAGACAGTGCATGGTGGGCTGAAGAAACTGGGGAAGACACCTGTTGTTTGGGAAGGTAGGTTTGCCGCACGCATGCGATTTACACTATCTGAGGTTTCGTCCTATAGATCTGATATTGACACACAACGTCACTGTGTCCAATGATACGGTGGTCATGTACGCATCTTACAGGCATTTCTCGTCATGCAATACTGACGGTGCCATAGGGTCTGGTCATCGTCCTCGGCCGCAGAAGGAGTGGCGGCTAAGAATCTCCGCCTGGTGCACGCCCCTTCGGACTACTTCTATCTCGTGAACTCTTTGTCCCATTACCATTTCACCCGACATTAAGCTGACTGGGATACGTGTAGGATTGCGGTGCTGGAGAGTGGATCGGAGCAGACCCAGATGCGTAGGTGGACAGCAATAATACTGCACCGAAGCACACTAAACTGGTTACTATATAGGAATAGTTGGTGTGATCCTTTCAAGACATGGCAATGGGTGTGTTGGAGCTTGACATGAACTCTCCCATCCTGAACTAATAGTTATTTCCAGGCATACACCTTCGACCCATACCAAAACCTGACCGAGTCCCAACACCACCTCGTTCTGGGTGGTAAGCCTATCTCTCATTCTCCCCATTCATGAATCTAATATCCACACACTACAACTTTTACACAGGTGAACAAGTCCTCTGGTCCGAACAGTCAGGCCCAGAGAACCTCGACTCCATCGTCTGGCCTCGCGCAGCTGCTTCCGCAGAGGTCTTCTGGACTGGCGCAACCCTCCCGGACGGTTCACCTCGAGATGTTGTCTCCGCCCTCCCGCGACTACACGACTTGAGGTTCAGGATGGTGCAGAGGGGTGTTGATGCGATTCCGTTGCAGCCGCTGTGGTGTGCGTTGAGGCCGAGTGCGTGTGACCTTCCGCATGCTACGAAGGTTCCTTCACCCCATGATCGTAAGGAGACGTAGCGAGCCGTGTAACAGTGTTGGTGGGCTTATGGCCAGTATTATGAGGTTGTAAAACAACGTGATGTAATTCTCGAGAGAGCAGTCAGAGCCACAGCATAGTCCCATGCACACGACAACAACCACGGATATTACCCGAGTGAGTAAAAGACAACATACGAACTCGAGAACAGGTAAGACAACACGACGCAACAGAAAACAGGGAGGGAGGGACCCAGAGCGTCCACAATTACGTAGTGACAGGAAGATGGCGGGTATGCTATCGGTACTTGAATGAGTGGAAAGTCCAAATGAGTGAGAGAGTGCAAGATGACGATGTGGGTGTTTTGTGAGACGATGATGGGACCGAGTCTATGGGGAGAGGTGATGCGCACAGCAGCCGAGGGGAGTCCGTAAGGGGGTGAGGGTTATCGCGGAGCAAACACAGCAACCAGAACAATGAACGGGATGTATGTCAGAAATGAGATCCCTGCCATGACACGACATCGAAATCTCCATGACCTGGCATCTGCAAAGCGAATTAGCATGTGCATAAAAAGTTTAAAACCAGGCTATGCACCGTGCTCAATTTGTGGGTCGTCCAGAGGAACCGCCTTCTCCGTATCTGATCCTCCTACGTGTCTTGTACGCGGGATGGGTAGCAGCGCAGCAACCCACCATAGAGGAAACAAGATAAACGAGATGTAGAATAACCAAGCATGTATCGACGAAGCTTCTTCATCTTCAGATTTGAAATGTGGTATCCAAGATGTAGAATGAATGCGAGGCGGTCGCCGTGGGTCGCGCATATGATACGTGCTTGAACGACTGATCGACGGTGGCTGGGGAGAGACGATGGCGCCGATGGGGAACGAGACTTCTGACACGCTCCGCCGACGCTCTCGTCGCGAGTCCGAGAGAGATGGAGATTTGGCTGGACCGGCGACGGAAGGTTGCATTGAACGAGTGGACGTCGCGCGAGACATAGCGCGGACAGCTGGCGATGGTGGGGTGCTCAACCGATACGAAGGACTATCGGTGATATTAGGGTTTGCTTGCTGAAGCGAAGAACCGGGTCGAGAATGACTTGGGGTCGGTGCTGGCGATTGGGAGGAGAGCCGTACCCTCTTGTGTTGGTAGGCAGATGGTGCGATGCGAGAGGGCTCTGACTGACGGTGGGTGCCTGAAAAAATGGGCGATCAACTCTCTTTGTTAAAATCTTAAACTTAGCAATCTTACGTCGATGATCGGATGGAATGACGAAGGTAGTATGCTGCAAAGCTGACCGATGGTCTGGCGGAGTGAGATCTAAGTCCTCTGCCTTTCTTTTGCCTTTGTTCTTCAGAGGCGTTTCAGGGATCTGGCCAATGGAGGGTTCGCTAGCATATCGAGCTGGACGCCTTGCGGAGGACCGCCTGGACTCTTTAGGGGTAGAAGTAAGAGGAGTTTCTAAGAAAGACGGGCCTGCTTCCGAATCTTGGGGGTTCAGCGATGACGAATAACGAAGTATGCTCTTGCGATAAACGCGGTTGCCTGTCGCTGCCCTTGGAAGAGTCATAGCCTGACGTGCATCGTCTCCTTCTTCTTTCAACGTGCTTAATTCAACTCCATTCCGTGCTGACATGCTACTCTGCCCCTCGACCACGCCTCCAGGCTTGTTAAATACAGGTATATCGGTTTGAACGTCTTGGGTCCACGATGGCTTGTCTCCGCTTTCAGAAGCACCTAAGACCATCGACTATCAGTCTCATATCATCGTATGGTTATCTCTGATAAACATACCCTCTAAGTTAGGTGGAGAAGAGTTGGGACTGAGCAGCGGAGGACAAGGTCGCCCAGCGACTTGACTGCTGCGAGGCACGTTGTGTCCACGCTGTGAGATATCGGGATTAGCCGATTCTCGCATTGGGCGCTTGCCGGCTACTTTGTCCTTAGACGCCGCGGCCTGCTCACCCAGAGAAAGACGGATCATCTCTCGAGACACTTGTGCGGGCCAGCCGTACTCGCCGATAACATTCGACGTAACGCCAGCAGAGGCCTGGCGTGCGCTCCAGTCTGCACTCGACCGCCGTGAAGACTTCGAAGAAGCCTGCCGTCGTTTCGACTTCGGTGTCAGTGGATGATGCTGAAAGATATGGCGAACCCCCGGAGCACTCGCGGATGTGCGAAGTCGACGGCCAGAGGTAGACGGGAAAGGAAGCGTGTTCTCATCGGATTCGCCACCGACTGTCTTGCGACGTCGGCGCGGTGGGAAAGTCTTGGCCGCCAATGACGAGGTCCAGTGGCGTAAAGGAGGGATCGCGCCGTGACTCGGAGGTGTACTGTTAGTGGTATCGCGTAAACTAGGTTGTGAATGGATGGTCAGCGTGTTAATGAATTCAGGTGTGTCCATGTTGGGTATCGGAGACGTTGATGGCGTAACAAATGCAGAAAGATGAAGTGATGGTGATGTGTTTCCAAAGGTGTAACGAGAATCAGAGGCGGCGGGCATGTTGGTAGGTGAAATGATAGGTGTATGCGCATGAGTGTTGGTTGATGCGGAGGAGGTGGTTGTAGCTGAATCTTTCACCGATGTTCCCCCCGACGCAGAGGTCGGACGCGATGATTGCACTGGGTCTTGCGACATCGCGTTGAGAGAATACGAGCGTCCACGTAAAGATCCGAACCTCCAACTTGACGCTTCAGACGCACGAGATGGTCGCCGAGTGTGACTGGCAGAACCCGGAGAGTCTGTGCCAACATGCGCTATACTGACTCTGCTACGTGAAGGACGAGGGGCAGCGAAGGTATCGACACTTCCGAAGTGAAACCGCATACTTGATGGTGGCCCTTCCCTTTCAGACCTTGGCGTACGCCTCGGTGAAGCGGTTGTCCGTCCAAAGGTAGACCAAGGGGTCGAAGAAGTAAACCGACGTGAAATACGAGCGATACTGCCTCTTCTCTCAGAAGGGATGGCAGACTCGGAGCTTGTCTCTCCAGCCTCGGCTCCAGCAGGTTCATATGGACCACGCCTGAGAGGTCTTGGGCTTAACCCACTGGACTGTTCACCTACGACATCTGCATGTTCTTGTATTGAGTAGCTCTCTAGCAGTTCATTGACTTGAGGAAGAATCTTGCGTTCGATGATGGCTGTTTGGGGATCTGAAGTGGCAGGCAGTGTACTGTGGGGAGATGTGGGTGTGTCGGGCGTGTCTAACTCCTCCGATAGATTGGAGTTTGTTGTGGTCTGACTTATAGCTCGACCACGTAAGCGAGCTACGAAGGAGTGCATCTAACAATTCCAATCTATTATCAGCGCATATATGCAACGGTAAAGCTTGCGATAGCATTAAGGGATCTGGACACTTACTCTGTGAACTGCTAGTATCCAGCAGCTGATCAACAACCGGAGAGTTGCATAAGGTCGTTAATGTCGTGAGTAAGACGAGAGACTACTTCAAGCAGCCTGCGTTTGCCGAAATCTGTGGGTATGTCCCGCGATGATGGAAGTCGCGAACAAGCCTGAGCCGCCTCACTTTCACGGCACTTGCCCAATTTGGACAGTGACAGCGCTGTTACACCTGAAACGGGCGCATCATGTCACGGACTTGGGCGTGCTGTGGGTGTGTCACGCATCTTGTCGCTGCCCTCCACGTCGCCGACAGCCTTCGCCCGCCATGGACCGCTTAGAATCTCTCGGAAATGCTCTCTCTCAGATCACGATGTACGACATCAAGAGCATGTACAACCAGGTGCGGCCCCTCGCGTCCATCTTCTGTGCTAAGGCCGCTAACGAGCATGATGCACATTCCAGGCCAAGAACGTGGTGCTCAATGTCAGCGAGATGGAAGGGAAGGTACGCGAGGCTACTAACGATGAGCCTTGGTAAGCTACTCTGAACAGCTGCTTTCCGCCGCGTTAACTTCTAGTTGGCAGGGGTGCAAGTTCTACGCTAATGCAGGAGATTGCTCAAGGGTACGCTTCTGTTTCTACCAAATGAACTTCGTTAATCATTGTTTCGTGTAAATGAAGAACCTTCAACTTGTAAGTCTGTCTTCTGTTGCTTCGCGATGCACGCTAAACGCGACCTGTCAGCCAAAACTTCAACGAAATCATGCCATGCATATACGCGAGGTTTATGGAGAAAGAGGCCAAGCAGTGGCGTCAAATCTACAAGGCAAGGCACACAGCCAGCTATTACTCAAAATCAGTCACTGAACGCAGAAACACAGGCCCTCCAACTGCTTGAATACCTTGTCAAGAACGGTAGCGAACGTGTGGTGGACGACGCCCGATCACATGTCGCGACAATCAAAATGCTTCGCAACTTCTACTACATAGATGAAAAGGGAAAGGATCAGGGCCTGAATGGTGTGTAATTGGTGGGATCTCATGAGCGACAGACTCTGATACCCATGTCTAGTTCGCAATCGATCGAAGGAACTTGTAGAGTTGCTCGGAGACGTTGAGAAGATTCGCGCAGAAAGGCGCAAGGCCAAGGCGAACAAAAGCAAATATATTGGTACTGGAAATGACGCGATGAGCTTCACTTCCGGAGGCAGTCGATATGGCGGCTTCGGTAGCGACAGTCTTGGGTATGGCGGTGGTAGCAGTAGCTACGGCGGTGGCGGCGGCGGCAGTAGTGGAAGCTATGGCGGAGATTACAGTGGTCGTGGTACGTTTCACCATTATTCTGCAGATAGAGCGATAGCTGAACAGCCATAGACTACGGAGACTATTCTGGCGGAGGCGGAAGCGGCGGATTCAGAGACTCTGCGACCAGAAAGACATTCGAAGAGTACGACGCTGGAGATGATGATGTTGCCGCTGTTCGGCGGTCGGGCTCTCTCTCAACTGCACCATCAGCCTCTTCCCGCGCTCCTCACCGGTCCTCTACCGCACCAGTGGCACCAGCTCCTCCAGCAAAGGCTCCCGAACCCATCCCGGATTTACTCGGTCTTGACGACGACGATTTCTCTGCACCCGCTGCGGCTCCTGTGGCAGCCGCCGCTCCCGTACATGCACCGGCTCTAGGCGATGGTACGTCTCTTTTTGTTCATCACACGGTTTTGGTAGGATACACTCTGACGAGTTTACTAGCCGACGACGATTTCGCCGACTTCCAAGCTGCACCGATATCCCCAGCTGCCACACCTGGTCCGACTGGAGCCATTCCGGGCTTTGGAGCTCCTTTAACCCCGAAGCCGGCCTCCCCGCCCATTGCGCAAGCGTCACAGCAGTCCAGCGGAAACTTGTTCAGCATGTTGGGGGCTACCACAGCTTCTCCACCTCCATTAGCAGCTTCCAGGCCTCCAGTGTATTCGCCCCCTGCAATCACTCCCAGCGCAGCGCCAAACTACACATCTCCCATTTCAGCAACTACTCTCACCCCCGCCACTGCTTCACGTACGAACTCGACTACAGGTGTTGCCGCTGGAAAGGCTCCTGCCAAACCAGCCGCAAGTGGCAACTTCGATGACTTGTGGTCTCTGGGGCTCGGATCCTCAGCTACTAGCAAGCCCTCGACCCCCGCTGCACCAGCGAAGTCTATGCAGGACTTGCAAAAGGAGAAGGCTCAAGCTGGCATATGGGGAGCCAGTCAGCAGTCTCAGTCTGGTGGTGCATTCGGTGCCTTCGGGTCTGCGGCCAAGCCTGCGAACCAGCCTGCCTCTTCGGGCAACGGACTGGACGACCTGCTGTTCTAAACGGCTCGTCGGGCAAGTCGGTATGGTATGTTCATCTGTCGCATAGAAGGTTGAGGTATGGAATCTCCGAAGTGTCACCCAACACCACCACCCCCTATTCGAAGCTCGCTGGCACGATCGTCTCTTTCTTTTTGGTGTTGTTGTTTTGGTGTTGTTCACATACGTAACTTACCTGGAGCTGCTTGCTTTATTGAAGGCGCTGTTTATTTCTTTATGTTCGTGTGAAGCTCTTCAGCAACCCCAGCAATCCCACAGTCAAGCAGATTCTCTGGAAACTGGGCGGATCCTGGTCAGTCCGTTTCGATTGTTCGGCGAATGGCTTCGATGACCCAGTTACTTAGTGATGGTATCCTCGAGGAACTCTCTATTGAAACGATAGCGTTCAGGTTGAGCATATGGCAGGATACTGGCCATCAGTGAACCAGTCAACGCGGGAAAAGATGTGTATGAGAACCACAGTAATATGAGCACACCGAGGAGGTCACGCAGTCCCTTCGCTTTGCAAAACGACTGACGGCTGCATTCGCCGTAAAGCAGAACTTCCTCACCGAAGAGCTTCCCGAAGGTCAGTAGACGAGGCGTGGTAAGTAGGCGCTGCCTGCAAAGTCATGAGGCCCGCGGTGATTGGACGACGGTGTACTGGCAGGGCTGCTTATCGTCACCTGCGTTCCTCGGTCGCATCTGGCCAGCCATCAGCCATGTGGTGCGTACTGAGATACTATGGTTCCCTAGATTGCCGTTCTCTGATCGTACAAGGGTCAGTGCTTATATATTTGGAGTATTGACAACGGGTATTTTTGTCCTCAAGTGAACCTCCACTTCGACCAGCAACGACTACTAGGACCATGATGCTCAAGTCTGCGTTGGTGGTGTTCGCCACCGTACTGACGGTGCTCAGTCCCGCAGGTGCTATTTGGCCTCAGCCACGAAACTTGCAAGCTGGCACAACGCCGCTGAAGCTGTCTGGTGGCTTCGATATCACTATTTCGGGAAACATCCATAACGCGCCTACCGACCTGCACCAGGCTGTTCAGAGTGCCAAGAACTTCATCAAGAACGATAAACTGGAACGACTCGTCGTAGGACGTGGCTCGGCTGACGCAGCTGCTGTCCAGAAAGCACATACGCTCTCGAAGTTGACGCTGTCTTTGGAGAAGGGCGCAACAGCACACTCCATCACGTCTGAGGCACAAAAGGCTCCGGAACTCCGAGATGAGGCGTACACTCTAACTGTGCCGGAAGACGGGTCTGGGGCAACTATCACCGCAAACTCGACCCTGGGTCTATTCCGGGGCTTGACGACGTTTACTCAGCTCTTTTACTACCATGATGGGACAACGTATCTTCTTAACGCACCTATCCAGATTGAGGACTCTCCCGCCTACGTGAGTTCGAAAATGACGTAAGAGTACAATGTACTAACATTAGTGTTGCAGCCATGGAGAGGTCTTTTGCTCGATACCTCGAGAAACTTGTGAGTCTCAGACTTCCGTCTTTGCCATGACACAATTGACATTGAGAATATCAGCTTCCCGGTCGATGACCTCAAGCGTACTCTGGACGCCATGAGCTGGAACAAGGTTAGATAATTCAACACTTCAGCAACTCCGTACTAAATCTCAACTCTTCGTTCTTAGATGAACCAGTTCCATTGGCACATTGTTGACAGCCAGAGCTTCGCCCTGCAAATTCCTGGGTACACTGAGCTTGCGGCGAAAGGCGCTTATGACTCTGCTTCAGTCTACTCCCCGAAGGATGTCGCTGATATTGTGTCGTATGCCGGTGCGGTATGTATCCAACCGAGTACACACAAAATGTGAATCTTGCTGATCCTTTGACAGCGTGGTATCGACGTTATGGTTGAGATTGACACGCCGGGACACACTGCCATAATCTCGCAATCGCACCCCGAACACATCGCTTGCGCTGAGGCGACACCATGGTCTTCATTCGCAAACGGTAATTGATTCAGTGTTATACATCTATCGATGTGATACTGACGACGTCTCGTTATACAGAACCGCCTGCAGGCCAGTTGCGTCTCGCCTCTCCTGAGACAACGAACTTCACTGCAGGTCTCCTGACCGCCGCTGCCAAGATGTTCCCCTCTACTCTCTTCAGCACTGGAGGAGACGAGATCAATGCGAACTGCTACACACAGGATGAAGAGACTCAGAAGGCACTGAACTCTACCGGGAAGACATTTGAAGAAGCTTTGAGCGCGTTCACGGAGGTGTCGCATAAGGCACTGAGGGATTTGAGCAAGACGCCTGTTGTTTGGGAAGGTGAGTAATATTTGGGCACGCGAGATACTGGGGCTAAGGGATATGTTCATTTAGAGATGGTTCTTGACCACAACGTGACGTTGGGCAACGATACGCTTGTACTGTAAGTGTTGATTCTTATCTGACTTACAATCGACTTAATTAACCCAACTGATATGCAGTGTCTGGATATCCTCTGACAACGTCAAAGCTGTTGTGGAGAAAGGCTTCAAGCTCATTCACGCGGCCTCAGACTACTTCTACCTTGTATGTTCTGCATAACTCCCTCCCAAGTCCCAATTGTTCACCTTTACGTCGTAGGACTGTGGCCAAGGAGGATGGGTTGGTGCTGCTCCTGACTCGTATGTCCAATAGCTCGTACTCTCAGCATTTAGCCCATTGTACTGAATCCTTCTACCCAGAAACTCGTGGTGCGATCCTTTCAAGACTTGGCAGCACGCCTACTCTTTCAACCCTGTTGCAAACCTCACAGACGACGAAGCCAAACTCATCATGGGCGGTACGTCTTTCTTTCTCATATCTCTTCTAAACTCACCAGCTGACGCCTCCTTGAACCAGGTCAACACCTCCTTTGGGCTGAACAATCTGGCCCACAAAATCTCGACCCTACCGTGTGGCCTCGTGCCGCTGCCTCTGCTGAGCTCTTCTGGTCTAACCCTTCTGCTGGGAACATCACGACGGCCGACGACACTGCACTCCCAAGACTGCACGAACACTCTTACCGCATGAGGCAGAGAGGCGTGAAGACCATCAGCCTGCAACCTGAGTGGTGTGCATTGAGACCCGGAGCTTGTGACGTTTCGGCCTGAGCAGTAGCCCACATATACCGCTCTAACGCGTACGATATCGACGTAGCGTTGGTTGCATAAGTTGGACTTTGTACCCGGGTACTTTGCTGGTTTCACGAGTAGTTCTTGAGGGAATAAGACAAGAGTACATTCGCCAGATTAATAAATTACATATACTCGCTGCAGAGTATCGAATAGGTGTGATCTGCATCGCGAACGCAAGGCACGTCGCACAGACGGGGTAATGGCAGACTCAGTGCGAGTGGGAGAGGAGGGTTTTCAAATCGTCGTCCAAGGAGAGTGTGTATGTCAAAGAGCAAGGTATACAGGCGTTACGTCGCTGCAAGCCAGAGCCAAACGAGAATGAATTGGAAAGGAAAGGGGTGGGAAGAAAAAGAAGAGAACTAAAAGGGATATAGACCCGACAGGATAACAAATGAGAAAATTGAATTGACCGTTTCCATATGAAAGAGGGAATCCAGCAGCATAGGCTGATTCAAAAGTGGATGCTTCACTGCGCATCTTATTCCCTACGCCCGCAAACCACCAGCACCATCGACGAGTCTATGATTGAAATCGACGGATAGGTGAGAGTAACGAGCGTGGGTCTTCGTACCAGCGTTTCGAAATTTAGGAAGAGGCGGCGGCACCAGCGGGTTCCGGGATGCCCATCTTCTTGCGCACGTTCTCGAACGTCTTGAGCATCTTCCTCCTGGCCCCCAGGGCGGCGACACCCTTCGCTTCAAGCGCAGCCTCGTCCATCACGACCATATCCTTCCAGTTCATGCCCTCGAAGTTGGGCGTGTACTTGTGCAGCCTCAAGCTCCTCAACCACGCCGGGATGTCCTCCAGCACCTTGGGGTCGACGTCCTCCTCGTCCTTCTTTGAATCCCTAGTGGAGTTGGGAGACTTGACGCCAGGAGAGCGGATGTTGCTCATACGGCCGCTGCGAGCGCTGCCCGACGGACTCTGCAGGTTCATGTTCATGCCGAAGGCGTTCAAGCCAGGCTGACCAAGCTGGCCAGCGGCGGCAGCCATCTGCATGGCAAGGATCTGCTCGGGCTGGAGACCCATGGCAGCGAGGTTCGGTACGTTGAACATGTTGTTGAAGGGGCTCATGGGCATGCCAGCGAGAGCAGCCATGTTGAAACCAGGAGCACCTGGCATGCCCATACCGAGGCCAGCGTTAAGACCGAATCCGGGCACACCGTTCATACCGAGGCCGGCCATGGAGTCATTATCGTTGAACCTGCTCGAGGTGTTGGAGAGAGCTGGGCTACGGGCACCGTTCCAACCGGGTTGGCCGTTGAAACCGCTCTGGTTGTTCCTAAAGTTGCCAGAGACGTTGCGGTTCTGCTGGTTCATCTGAGACGCCTGACCGACGGGGCCATGATCCTCACGGCCACCCTCGTTGTCACTGTTGAGCGCGGAGCTGCCCTTCGACAAACGGTTGAACTTCTTGGGCGGGTCAGAGATGAGAGGTACTCCAGGGCCTGAGTTGTTGCCAGACCACTCGTTGAGCTTCGAGGCGGCAGCGTCGAGGCTCTGGTTGGTGTTACGCTCCTTGGCGAACATCGGCATCAGAGGTGTCGACACCATGCTGGCCCAACTGTCACCGACAACGGGAGACAGACCATCGTCCAGAGCGCGGGGAGACTTGAGTGCGTTGGCAAGGCCGGAGAAATCAGTGCTCTTGGGGCGCGAGCTGACGTTCGACGAAGGAACCGTCAATTCCTGTCCACCGGGGGACGAGGAACGCTCGTCTACCTGGCCCAACTGATTAGATCCGGAGCCCCACGTGTTCCTATCACCGACAGCGGAACTGAGCGCCGGAGCCGAAATTCGGTGTGCGGCATTGTTGGCGGCCTTCAGTTTCGCGCGTTGCTGAGCAAGGGTGGCTGCGGGATCATTGCTTCCTGCGGCGATGGTTGCAGAGTCGGGTGATAAGAAGTTGTTCATGCCGTTCGAGAAGTTCCGGGCAGTGGGAGAAGCAGGCAAGGTAGACTTCAAGCCGGGAGACTTGAGGTTCATGCTAGCGAGTTTCGCCTCCATCTGACTCTGCATGGAGCCTGAAAACTATGTAAGCGACAAAGGTACACTCCAAGAAGCTGAAAACGCACCTCCAACAGCAGGACTCAGGAGAGCTGTCATGGGATCAGCCCGGGACATCTGCTGGAGCACAGTGATGAAGAAACGAATTTGGACTTGGGTAGAGTGTTGCAAAAGACTGTAAAGAGCGGCTGTGCGCTCCGCCTCGGAGAGAACCTTGAACCCTATAGGATTGTTAGAGGGACCTCGAGAAGACAGAAATTATACGACTTACATTGCTCGATGGCGCTAAGTTCCTCTTTGAAATTGGCATCCAAGGATGCTTTGGCCATATCTTCCTGCAGAGGATGTAAGAACACGTCGTACTGAACAAAGACATTCAGCACACACCAGAGTTGCCTCATAATTCTGCAGGTTCTCAAACCACTGATCAATGGCTTCGGCTGCAAAAGACGAGATAAGAAGTCGCGTTGGAGTAGAACAGTGCAAAACACACACCTTCGGGTGTTTGGAACATGCCAGTACCGCTCAGGAGCTCGCTTGTGGGACGTCCAGCACCGGAAACACCTCCGGGACGAGGGGAAGCCGGTGGCATGCCTTGGGTCGCGATATTTGCTGGCCTGGAAGTAGGTCCCATCGAGGCGCGGAAGTTGGGGGACCTGCCGTTGGCAGGACCAGGAGAAGGGGTAGGGCTAGGTGCGTGAAGGGACATTGTCTCCAGGAAAAAGATACAAAAGTAGTAGAAAGCTAAGAAACGACGTCGAGTCGGTGTTGGTTGGCTAGAAACAAGCGGCGGCGGGCGTCGGTTGGTGTCTAGACAAGACCAGCGGAACCTGCCGGTCTAGCGAATGACAAAGTCGGCTTGGACGACGGTGAAGACGATGTTCTACAGCTTGAGAGCGACGACGGCGACGACGACGAGACTTTCAAGAACAATTGCTGCGAGGCAGCTGGCGGTGAAGACCTAAGCAGTGAGAACTGCGACGACCTGCCTTTTGGCTGAAGCAGGCGGTGCCAGCGGTCCTGATGGCCACATCATTGCCACCCCGTAACACCGTGACATCCCAACAAAAGATCTGTCACGCGGGCGGGCCACGATTGATGCTCTCTTCCAACTTCAAAGCACGCGACTAAGAACTCCTGTGTATGCATGAGCTACACGAATTTTACTAGTCTGAGTCTGGGTTTTTGAACTTCTTTATTATAGGAGCAAAGAACTTCTCAAGTTTCAGTACGGGAACGAGCGGGTGGGTTTCCGACTTCGGTGCTCGAACTGTTCCGGAGCGCTGACCAGCTCGAGTTTGCGCACATACAGCTCTTCTATCCATTGGCAGCTTACAGAACTGTGATACACAGCATACACGCTTACTTACCTTTCACCTCAGGAATTATACACTCCTGCTCGAGAGACTGATAACAACGCTCTATGCCAGTAGTGTTCCGTCCTACTTATACTTACTTCAGGCTCGACCAGCACTTATCTCGCTCAAGAATTGACAGATATGTAGAAGCCTACGCTCGCCTTCGACGACATGAAGCGATAGATGTGTTGGTGGTGAGCGCAATCGCTAACTTAGTCCAATATCAGTACATGTCACGCTCGGGACCCCAGACCTGCAACAAACCGTCTCCGTGGCAGTGAAAGCATCATCGAACAAACTGATCTCAGCTACAAGGTGTGTATCTAAAGCCTCTCCTCTCCTCCGAGATGTTTCAGACCTTGTTTACCTCCACGCAGGCCCTTCGTTGTAGCTGAGCCCGAGTGAGGAGCCAGACGTCCAACTACTCGGAAACTTTTGCCTGCTCGAAAACAATGCCCTGTGCAACCTTCCTGGGGTTGTTGGCGGTACACGAACAGATAGTTGCTCTCCCCGTGAGATGTGCACACCGAATCATGTTGTACATCACTGGTGAATAACCCACTTGATCTACCGATGCAGAGGCGTTGACGGGTGATTTACCCCTTCCAGTCTTCAAGATGAAACATCGGAGATGTCATTCGCTGATGCAAGCTCTCTAGCAGCGTTCCTCTATATTTCGACTTGCGCTGTCGTGCCTCTGACAATATCCGGTGCCCCGCGCAGTATACGTGCTTACAATGTTTCCTCACACCTCAAGGCTTTATTAACGAATGGTACGCCACCGCTGTTGACCATGATTGCGATCTCCCAATACTCATTCACACCAGAATATCACAGGAATGCCGCAGTCATCCGTGCCTAAATGAAGTCAAACGGATCAATCGCCTCTCCCCTTTCAAGAAGCCAATATTAATCAGTCTTATTGGTGGCCCCTTGGTCTGCACAGATGCCGCTCATTGCATAATCCATCTCCTCTCGCCCTCTAACGCACCTACAATTCATTCAGCAAGGTTTCTCTTATCTTGCTAGAACATCTCAGTGAATGTTCTTGGCCGCCTTCACTGAAGCCATCTCCCCTATCGGCCGTGGAACCGGATGGACAAATGCGAAGATATGAGCCACAGGTAAGTATAGAGTTCGGGTGCCCGTAACAAATTTTCAACGACACAATATCAATTGACCTTCTCTCTTCTATAGCTTGACATATCTTGGATGTGTCCTACACTGCGGGTGGGTCCTGTCCCGGCCCCTGTTTAGTATGTTACACTACCGAGACAGGGCATTCCAGGCTTCCACTGAGTTGCCTGTCAGATGTACGCTGTATCTGGAAGACAGATTACCTATTTAGGTATGTCATTCTCATCGTTGTTCTACTTATGCTGTTGTGCGGAGGCTCTCCCCAGAAGCTGTCAGCCATCCAAGGTGGCATCCGCCAGTATGTTCGGACTTTTCTGATGAACTCCTTTCGCGCCTCGTTAGACACGGAAAGATCGGTCATATCAATACCGCTGCAATAGTTGTCTTCTGTCTGCCATTCCCAACGGGATGTTTTTGCGACTTACGTGACTGTCAACGATGTCGACAGATTCCTTTGTTCGGAGGTAGTCGTCTGTTCATTATCAATCTTTGGACGAACCGCCCGCGGTGCACCGGAACATCTGAGGTGAGGTGTATCCTCCTGTGAGTATGAGCTTGCACATTGATCACAATCGCAGAATTATCGAGCGTGTTCGTATCGTGCACGTCTCGCTGCGAAATTCGCCTAGATAAATGTCCGAGCGCGTGCAATTGGCCTTTCCTGCTATCAGTTCCACGTCACTCCGGACTGTCGACTCCATCACGCCCTTCACCGAAACCCGGAAAGGCGCCGTCCATCTCTCATGGATGCCATCCATCGAGGTCTGGCCCTGGGCGGCACTCAGTTCAGCCTTGTCAGAGACTGCCATCTTCTGTACTCCCGTGCCAACTTGTACGTATCTGCTCACAATGCCCAGCATTATCGGGGCCATGCATACATCGAAGCTGCCTGTTCTGCATGCAACTCAAACAGCTGGGAGCCGACGATCTTGTGCCTAGGCAAGCTGGACATGCCGAACGTGGGCGTTGAACACGCCTCATCTATTTCCATGTCGCGCCGAGCGCCAATGATGGTTACTCTTAACGAGCCGTCCTGTGCGAGCAGCCCGAGGGTGTGCCTGTTCCCCCCATCATTTCACCAGCTCTGTTAGATTGTGTTTCGGCACAATGAGGTTCTCTCAGGTCTTGGTGGGTCCATTGGTCTTCGGCACTCTGGTTCATGGACAGTACTCTATGGTGAAAGAGTATATTGGCGAGAACTTTTTCGACGATTGGAATTTCTACGGCAAAGGTGAGACCCTGAAACCCTGAACAATTGGCATTATTATGGCGATACTCACCTCGATTTTCTGTTTTCAGCGGATGATCTCACAAATGGCGACGCCTTGTAAGTTTAGTTGAGAGCTGGAATGCTGCGTGACCGCTCGTTGAGACATAAACCAGCTATCTGGACTCAAAGCAGGCCTCCCAAACAACCCTAGCGACCGTCAATGGCGCCGGAAACGCAATAATGAGGGTGGATAATACAACGAGCCTTACATTTGGAGACAAACGCAATTCAATCCGTATCTCGTCGAAAGAAAGATACACGGTCGGGAGTCTATGGATCGCTGACATGATACATATGCCTTATGGGGTCGGTCGCTATTATTCGTCCCCGAAGGTCGTAGATAATGACATAGATGATGACCTAGTGCTCGGTATGGCCTGCATGGTGGTCTTCTGCACCCAATTGGCCGGATGGCGGTGAAATAGGTAAGCTGTGTTCCTCGATACATTCCCCTTAGCAGGCACCCGAACTAACTTCAACTTCCGCAGATACCCTCGAGGGTGTTAATCAAGCGACCATGGCACACATGGGTCTTCATACGGAGACTGTATGTCTTCAATGAACATTGATTCAGTGCCAGCCGTTGACTGACCAATGACGTTCAGGGGTGCATGCTCACTAATAGCTCCGTTCAGACAAGCACTCTGATTAACTCAACCGACTGCTCCATATTTGCGAACAGCAATGAAGGATGCATCGTTACGAATCCGAACACTACGTCGTACGGGCCTGGGTTCGCGTCTACGGGAGGTGGGATCTTCGTCACGGAATTCGCTGCGAAGGGTATATCGTGAGTACCAGGCACCCACAATGACACTCAAGGACACTGACCAACTTGTCTATTAGCATTTGGTACTTCCCAGTAAGCTTACGCTGTTGATGCAGAACATACGCATGTGGTACTGATCTATTGCCGCGGCATGTTTTTCCAGCGTTCTCTAATTCCCGCTTCGCTGCAAGGAAATCAGAGCTCGATAGACACGTCCACGCTGGGCACACCGGTCGCCAATTGGCCGGCGAGCGGCTGCAATGTGAACCAATTCTTTGAACCCCAGGAGCTTGTGTTCGACATCACATTGTGCGGAGGTCAGTCTATGCTCTCATTTGCGGTCGATATGAGCCAGTTTTCTAACATGCAGCGCATCTGTCTTATAGACTATGCAGGGAATCAAGACACGTTCCTTCAGACGTGTTCAGGCCTGTGCTATGACGATTGGGTCCTCGGCTCTCCCTCGAACTTTGACACTGCGTATTTTGAAGTGCAGTACGTTCGGGTATACGGCCTGCCCGGGCAGCTTACCGTCATATCGAGAGCATATCGCTCCGCGGACATCGCGGCGCTGTTCACGCTTGTCGCGACCTTGTTCAGCATGATGATACTCCTAACCTGATGGTATAGGTTATCGAGCGGGTCGTGTGGATGGGTGCCTACGCGGAGTTAGACTTTGTATTCACCGGTACGGATTTCAAGGGTTCTAGGCTACACACGTACTGGGCTGATAGGTTTGTCAAAATGCCAGTAATTATCGATATTTTATCACGATAGTACTCATATGTCATATGTCATATACCCAACCAAGCAACTTCTGTGCATCAACGACAAGCGTGAGGCATGCAGTTCTACCTCGGGAAAGCTGAGCTCAGCGTCTGTCACCTCATTCGCTATCGTACTTAACGCCAACTCGTAACGCTGTTTGATCTCGTTTCGCTTCAGAGCCCCAGCTAGCTCATGTGGGCAATAAATTGTCATCGGCAAAGGTGAAGATATATTGCTCTTTTAATATAAAAAGCTCACTCTTGCAAATAGGCGGACCACGAAGCCTATTATACATGACAAATCGGTATGTGCGGACGATGTCATCCTTGCGACTTTCACTGTCCTGAGCAGTGATCCAATGACGGGCGGAATGTTCCTGATTTATACAACTCCCGGCACCAGCTTTCAGGTCGGTCGCGTATCACAGGATCTACCATGAGGGGCGACTGTTGCATTGATATCTGAACAGAACGTTAATGCTAACTTGAGCGAGGCGCAGTAAATTGCTTTCGAGGGTTCAGGCTGTCCAAAGGAAAGTGGGACGTGTCAGACGGGTGGGTTGCGACCGAAACTTACGGTTATGAATTTATCGTTGGCAACTGACATAACGCGTGCAGAGATCACAGCTTTGAGCCGCTAGGGACTATTTAAAAGAGACGGCTAAAGGGAGAGCGAACGTCACCAAATCCTGCTTCTTCCGATCCGCTATTCATCGCCGCCACACTCGAAAACATGTCTTCCAAAGATCTCTTCAGCGTAGATGGCCTCGTCGCCGTTGTAACCGGTGGAGGCACTGGTGAGTGGCCCTCCGTGTTTCGCTGCTCCGCTAAATTCACGCTCATCTCGACTGAATCCGCAGGAATCGGACTCATGATGGCCACAGCGCTGGAGAACAACGGCGCCATCGTCTACATAGTGTCCAGAAGATTAGATGTCCTAGAAAAAGCCGCTGGAGAGAACAGTGTAAATTTTCGCCTTTGGCCATTAACCGCTACGCCACAAGTGTACTCACCTCAAACGCTACCCGAATAGAAACACGGCAACATGATTCCTGTCCAGTGCGACGTTACGTCTCAGAGCTGTGTTCAACAATTAGTGGACACGATCAAGGCACGCCACGGCTATATTAACCTACTTGTCAACAATGCTGGTGTGGCGAACAACATCCTCCCAAAGCTTCCAACCGCTCATGCAGGGGACATCACCGCATTGCAAAGCGCCCTGCTACAAGCCGGTACACGAGAAGAGTTCACGCAGACGTTCGACTTTAACGTTACCGCCCAATACTACTGCACCATCCTCTTCCTCGAGTTACTCGATGCAGGCAACAAGAAGGGGAACATGCCAGGCGTTACGAGCCAAGTGATCACAGTATCCAGCGGCGCTGCCTTCCGAATCGACGACAAGACGTTCAGCGTGTCATACACCCTCAGCAAAGTCGCCGGCGTGCACTTGGGCAAGATGCTCGCCCAGTTCCTGAAGGACTGGCAAATCAGGAGCAACGTCTTCGCACCTGGGTTCTTCTTCTCCGGTAAGTCTGTCAGATCTCAATACGTCGATTTTGCTGATGTGCTGCGATGGTGGGTGTCATTGGGGGGTAAACAGAGATGACAAATGCCCTCCAACTCACAGACGAGCAGATCCGGCAGATGGCGCCGTTGCAGCGAGCCGGGAATGAAGACGACATTGGCGGAATGATCCTGTACCTGGCTAGCAAGGTGAGTACCTCTCGACCACGTCTAGCTCCTGATAAGCTTTTGGGTGTGCTCGAGTTCATACGATCCAATCTTAGGCAGGGGCATATATCAACGGCTCGGTCCAGCTCGTCGACGGAGGGCGACAGCTGTTGTTCCCGTCCACCTATTAAGACTATAGAACCACCCAATGGCATAGATCTGATCTAGAGTTCGTGAATTTGTAGTAGCTGTAGACGTGCCCTCGATGAACTCTTCGGAAAGCTAGATATTGATTAGACGGCGTTCGTATGGGAACCTTCGGTCCCGCTTCCGTGTCAATGAAACATAGACTTCATTTGGAATGTGTGTATGTAGCTTCCAGCCGAGACTTGACATAATCCCCGGCAGTGACAACCTCGTACTTTGGCGGGAAGTCGGCAGAAACGCAGCTCGGCAAAGGCTGCAGACCAGGAAGGAGTGTCAAGGTGAGCATTGTTCGCAAAGTGGAAAAGGTTGAGATTGTCACCTCCAGTTTCACATCGTAATCTGTTCCGAAAAACAAAGGGATAGAATACCGTTCTTGTCCACTACGATTCACAGCCCGATGCACAGTTGACTTGAAGACGTCATCTGTGAGGAAGAACATCTATATTGTTGTATTTATATACGATAGGATGTATACGACTCACTTGTCCATCGTGCAAGTTGATCGCCCAGGCTATAGTATTCGTCGTTGAGTAGAATATGTGATTTAACTTATTAACCACAGCATAGCTCACTTTACGACAAATGTTCCAGGAATTGGAACCGCGTCAATCCATTTCTCGTCATTGTTCAAAACTTGCAAGGCAGGCACATCGTCTTGCCATAAGATCGTGAAGCACTTCACGTTTGTCAGTGTCCGTAAGCTCGATCACCTTTGTCGTTAAAATGTTCACTCACCTCATAGCTTAGAAGTTCCAATCAGCATCAATGAATACCGAGGGATAAATCTCAGCACGCACTCTGTATGAGCACCAATTCCCTGTACTCTATCGTCCACAATCCCCTCTTGGGGAGGATAATGTAGCAAACGCATAATTGCCGCAGGTTTAGTGATCTAATGGCGGTGAACTGGAGTTCAAGCATCAGACAATCATCCGTACCTTGTCAGCGAAGAAATCCTCATCTAAATCTAGAGCGAGGGCAAATAGCGGAAACAAAGCTTTGCCCAAATGAACGACAGCATGGCTAAGGCACCCGAAGAACGTTAACAGTTAGCTTGCACTCCGAGGATCAAGCACAGTCTAACGGAGAAGCATACTAGTACTCCAGAACATCCTCTCTAAACCCAGGTAAATTCGTAGGATCAGGCCACACGTTCCCCCCAGTCATCGCACCATCATCAGCACGCACACTACCATTGAGTTCTTCCCAACCCAAATCGAACCCTTCATGCAGATCGCCTCGGTTTTCAGGGTTAGTGTTCTCGCCAAGTAGAGCCGTATAGCCCTTGAAGTTCTCGCTCTTATGGATGTCAATGGCGTTCTTTGCTGCCTGCGGAAGATTAAAGAAGCTCTTCCCTGCAGAAAGGGCTTTGGAGATGGTTTCGGGTGGGACACCGTGGTTCTTCACTGGACAGGACGATTGCAGCGTGGATCTCATTTGTGTATGGAGTCGTTTGATGGGGACTCACCGTAGAAGAAACCGACGTTGATGCATGCGTCGCGGATTAAATCTGCGAGGGCTCTGCGTGAGGCAGGGTCTGTGCTGTGCAGATCTGCTAAGTCGCTAGATGATAATGCAAGTGGGGAGGCTATTATCTATTTCGTCCAGAGGGCGTTGTGGCGAGCGTTGTTGTGCAACATACATGATGGGTATTTGTTCAAAAGTGCTTTCAGTACGACTTGCTGCAGCTAACAGTGGTCTCGAAGGCTGATCTGGCTGGGCCATAGTGCACTAAGGATGAGTGTTAGAGACAAGCAAGTCAGACCTCTCACCTATGGCTGGAGATAACCCTAGATAACCAATCTATTATGTTATCCTAATGAGCCTTAAGAAGATTACTTACCAAGATAACCTTTTACCTTTATCGATGTTTCTAGGCGGTTAACATTGATTAGTGATTTTCTCGTATTTTCTCGAACTTTGCCTCTCGACCATCGCCTCCGTATTCACCTCGCTGTGTGCTGCGCCCTGCGTCGGCCTGCATATTGTCCTTAAGCTGCACATTAATATCCAAGGAGACCGTAGTGAATGCCATAGGGGAAGGAGTTGGAAGGAGCAGTACAAAGAGAGTAGACTTAGCCCGACAAACGATGAGTAGTACAATCTTACTTCGGCTTCTGTACTTCGTGTATTGTACCTTTGTTCTTGCGACTACTTTCAACTTTGTCCACGCCGCAGCACCTCAGCTGATGGCCCATTTGACTGTGAGAGGTGGAGCACTGAACGAGGTGTGCAACGGTCAAAAGCAAAACGCATGGCCAACACGCGTAAGAACGGCCACGGCGTCCTTGTATAAAGCAGCGGTTGCCGCCTCTTTCTTTCGTTCTCCCACTACCGTCCTCGTGTCGCACCCTTTGTCCATCTCACACACAATTGCAACCTCGAGAGAATGAACGTCTACACTCACCAGCTCTTCGTGAACGAACCTCACAGCTTGAAACACGAATATTCGAATACCGTACCAGTCTACCAGACTCCTCCGAGTCAGATGCTCTCGCCTCGATCCTCTGTGGCCGTGTCAACGCCGTCTCTAGTCGCTCGCTCGCTGACATCCTCACCGTCGTCTTCTGCTATTCCTGACGAACCAGAGGAGCTATATCGCACCGCGGAAGGGAGAGCGGACGACTCGCACGAACTCGACTCGTATGCCTTTGACACGGAAGACGATGGCACGCCGTGGTACACCGGAAAGAACCTACTACTTCGCAGTGCTGCTCAGCTACACCAACAGCAGCAAGCACCCGTATTCGTGCCTAACCCTCACGCGCTTCCGTACCTACCTACCATAACGCGAAAGCGAAGCAAAGCCGATCCAAGCAACTGTGGCCGAATGAGCGTGTCATGGCGGCCCCATCGCGAATGGCTGCGTCCCTTCCGAGCAGGTGCAGTCGCAGGGTGGACGCAGGGCCGTCGAGACTACGCGAAGAACGTCGTCGACGCGGGCCCATGGGATACCTCACTCATCTCGGAGCTGGCTGGGAGGTTTATAGAGCGCGCGGCGGAGGGCTTGTCGGACGATTTGGGGTGTGTGGCCCCGTTTGCTAGCGAGGTGTATAAGGAGTTTAGGAGGCAGCTTGGGGATGGTCCCGCGGAGATCTTTGCGCAACAGCTCCGGCAGTGTCTGTTGTCAGAGTTCAGGGCGTGGTGGCTGCAGGTGCGTGTCTATGCTTTTGCTCTTCGGCATACAACCGAGCATTTTACCAGGGCCTCCCTTCATCCATCTACAACCTCCCGAGAACGTCTCCTTGTCCACCGCATGCACCGCCGTTCCGCCTGTTGTCTTCCGCGCTCGCTGTAGCCGAGTTCGCCGGGGACCTGTTCGCGTATGGGCTAGCGGCGGGCCACTATCTCCTGCTATGCATAAATATGCTACTGGATCGATTGTCTATCCTGGAGGAAGTCTATGCTCTGCATACGATCGTACATCATGCTGGTGAAGCTATGTACGGCCGCTTACAGATGATCGACTTCGTGGAGAAGCTGCAGCGGCGGGCCAAGCTGATCGAGCCTAACGCGAGTGTTTGTGGTCATCCGAATGTTGCTTCAGAGGTATCGCGCGTTGTGGATGTGAGTTTTCACCCTCGCCTGCTTGTCGATTGCGTGAAAGGACTGCGCTGATATGGCGATGACATAAAGGAACTGACAACACTCGTCGACGGCTGGGCTAAATCACGCCTAACGCCTTCTCCCTCCGAATGCTCAGACGTGGTCTCCGAGTACTCAGATCACAACCCCGACTTGGAGCGCTATCGCGAAGAGAGTGCAGTGCCAGAAGTGCCTCCTGGCCTCCCATCGCCATCCGCCGCTCAGGAGGACCAGCAGCCATCCACCCATTCGCCCGCCGACCACAATTCACCCTCATCGACATCAGAGACCCATCCTTCACCCCCTCACGGTATCAGCTGGGCACAAGTAGTAAAAGCATAAGCTTCTAGTACTGTCCACCTTGATACTTCTTTTAATTCTTACAAGTTTTGTTCATGCATCCCGATATCCATTCGTTCGCATTTCACTCTACTTCACTTTTGTTATGCTCCATTATGTCGCATACCTTACCGCGCACCCCTTCTCATGATGAATCAAAGACAAAGAAATAGTGTTAAGCAGCAGGCCTTGTATAGTGACGAAGATCTACGATTTCAAGGTACTGTATGTGAACATTTCGACAACATTTCGACTCAACATGAAAACCGTGAGAGCCCGTGCGTCATACCGACATACCGACGAATCTCCAAAAACGGCATTCAGGCGCATCACACTGCGGTGCCATCCCTGCCAATAAGCATACTCGGGTTATTTATCCAACATCTCAACTCTCCAACACACCTCTCCCATCCCACCGCTGCCAGCTTTCTTAACGTCAACACCATCAAGGAAAAACAGCAGCCAGCACATCCCAAGCATCCGCATTTACGTCTTATCCTTCTCATGACCATGGGCGGCCCACAATCAATTCGGAATTCGAGTGCATCGGGACTCCACGACTGGTAGCGGACTCTCTGCTTTCTTCAGCATACTCTCACACTCTCACAATAACCGACCTCGAGGCGAAGATACAAGCGCAAAGATGCCCACGAGAGCGTTAGATGGTCACGGTTCTGCGTTTGCGAACAGGCATCCCCATCCCACTCCGCCTCCAACGCCCATTTCCATCCTCCCTCGGACTAGCGACATGTCGGATATCGACAGGGCACAGATACACGACCGGCCATCGTCAGTTTCATCCACAACGACTCCAGTAGAGACAGCAGAAGTGCGCACTCGAGGAGAGTCACTCCCACCAAAGGAGAAGGAGCGAAGGAGGCTGTTTAGCAGACCGAAGGACGAGCATCTACTGGGTTCATGGCATCCTACTCTTATATTGGAGAACTCGGGTAGTGTGGCGCGAGACCACCTAGCCTCTGAACGGACTTTCCTGGCGTATATGCGCACCAGTTTAACGATAGCATCGACGGGAGTTGGTGCGTACTCTACCTTCCAGTCATCCTACACTATAACGTTTCTGACTCCTGTCTTCCCTCTCTGTTATCTCTGCCACGGTAGCTCTCGTCCAGCTATTCACAATATCAGCAGAAACGACCAACAAACACCTCGAGAAATTCTCTCGCCCACTAGGGGCAGTGATCATCGTCATTGGATTGGGTGTACTCTTCCTGGGCCTCGTGCGCTATTTTACGATACAGAATGCACTCGTGGGCGGGAACTACCCCGTCGCACGCGTGAGCACGATCTTGCTGTCGGTTGTTATGGCTGCGGTTACGGTGGCCGTGTTCGGTATAATCGTTGGAGTGCAGTAGTAGCGGGAGGAGGTAGAACGTATGTAGGAGTAGAAGATCCCTGGTGCGTCTTTCCCTTTGCCTTCGCAGTGCAAGTTTTTGATACCTTGGCCCTTAGGATGGAAACGTTTATGACCGATACGATATACAACCTAGCTAGTAGACGATACCTTATAGCCACCTCTTATCTAATTTTCCTCATTTTGAGCTGTTCGAGCCGCACGCATCAGTGTGAGATCACGCAGTCGCATGATGCCTCGCACTTCGGAAAGTTCACGTATGAAGTATGGCATCAATGTGTCTTATACAGATACAAACTCGATATTGGCGAGGTAATGATGAGGGCAAGTCTGAAAGCGACGGTGCACAGTGCACAGGAAAAACGATAAAAACAGGGGTAAACGGGCAAAATAAGGAAGAAAAGATCGAAAGGCGAAGTATGCGCAAGGGAGTTTCAATACTAGGAACAAGGCATGACAATGGCAAAATACAGGGAGGGTGAACGTTTGATTGATTAGAGTAAGGAAAGGGATGTGTGTGAGGGAAAGACAGTGTTCAGACAGCGGTGATGATGATGGTGATGATGGTAGGCGAAAGAGGGGGAGTGAAAAAAACAACGCACATCGTCCATCCAGTTCTTCTTCCTCCAGCTAGACCGCTCCTCCAACTCCAACAACCACAACACCCTATCCGGCACGCGACTCCCCCTCCTCCACAGCCTCAACAGCGCATACATGGATATCAAGAAGGGATATGTGGGTGGGGTGAGTAAATGCACAACCGCTCACATCGCCGCGACACCCATACCCTGGAACTGGCGACCAGCAGGGACGATAGGTTGCTGTTGCTGAGACGGCTGTTGCTGTGCTTGCGCGGGTTGCAACGTCACGCTCGGTGCGAACAGCGGCTGGCTCTTCTCCTCGAGGTCAGCATAGAGCACTGTCATCTCCTTGCGTGCCTTCTCCCAGTTCTCGGCGTCCCAGTACGTGTACGTGCCCTGCTCTCCGCCTGCGACCTTTTGTGACGAGGGTGTGCCAGTCTCTTTGGTGATCCATATCCGCATCTCCTTGTGATACCGCCAGTTTCGGTTGAACCTGCTCATGCATTTACGAGCAACAGGGCGCGTCAGTATGAGAGGTGTGTGAACGAATAACATGAATGGAAATGAAAGGGGCGTGTAATGCGGTGAAGACTTACAGTTCCTGTGCGGCGATCTCCTGGAGGGCGTCTCGTGGCGATGAATAGAACATGAAGAACAGCGTCTCGTCGCTAAACGCAGCAGCCTTGTTCGGGCCAGGTGGCGGTGGCGCGACCTGGTAGCACGCAGGTAGATGGAAGTCGGGTTCTACCGTGTGTGCGGCAGATGAGTCTGCCCATGGAGTGATGAACGTTGAATACAAGCTTCTAACCAGACGACGAGTGAATCAGCCGTAACAATAAATCCGAACTAGCGTGCGACATACGCAGGTGTCTGCATGTCCAACCCCATCGTACCCAGGTCCGTCCCTACTGACAGCAAGTTCGTGTCGAGGTCCGCGCTCTTGATCATGGCGAGTAGGCCTAAAAGCCCCCACCTGTCGGCAGGTGACATTAGTACTTGCTGGGCGGGTGTCTGTGGGATCGAGGTGGCCGATGGTTGTGTTGAGCTTTGTGACGGATGCAGTGCCGTATCACCAGCTACGGTACCGTTACCAGCATATGGCGTATGCTGGGGGGCATTCGCTTGAGACTGTTGTTGCTGTTGCGGGAATTGAGATGGCGGAGCAACGCCTGGAGGTACTGATAGGTGCTGCTGTGGTTGTGTTGGCGCCGTTGTCGTCTGCTGGGACGGTTGCGTGTGGTTTGGATGTGTGCCGTTCGTCGAGGGAAAAGCGGACTGCTGCTGTTGAGCACTGGGATTTGCGTTTGGAGAATTCCATGCCGCTGCGGCAGCTGCGAGCGAGTTCTGGTTATTTAGCTTCATCGCATAATTCTGTCAGAACCCCGTGAGAGCGGTTAGTCCCGCCACCGCAAAACGAGGAAGTACGTCGATCGTGGTTTTAAAAGAACTCACTCTCTTGTCCGCCTCTGACTGAAACGCCGCCTGATTCCTCGACTGCCCAGACAAATTCAACAGACCTGGCTGTTGCTGTCCACCCCCTGACAGTGCGCCGAGTAAACTCTGCTGATGAGCTGGGTCGTTATTTTGCCTGAAGCCGTTCAGCCCGGGTGGATGTCCGTCTGCCGTACTCTGATTAGCCTGCGATGACTGTTGCTGCGAACCAGGCCCCGAACCCCCCAGTGCCGGGAAATCATCAGGCGTGAAATCTCTCTGCGCCGCCGTCTGTGCTCCATTCCCTACCACGCCTACACCCGCACCTGTTCCCGCCTGACTAGCATAACTCGTCGCGTTCGTCGTTGAGGGGGTATTTAGGCTTGTAGGCGTCGACCCAAGAGCAGGGAATTCGCTGTGATCGAGACCAGCCTCGCTCGCAGAAGACACTGAAGGTGCCGTCGTTAGACTGGGAGCAGCATTTTGTGATAGATGCGGCGGTAGACTGGGCGTCGTTGCTGATGGCGGCGGTGGCTGCTGTTGGTGCGTTGCATGCGACAGCGCGGTCTGCTGTGTATGCTGCGACGATGCCTGCGATTGCTGCTGTATACCGCCTCCGAACGGGAACGCACTTTGTCCTCTTTGCTGAATGAAGTTCGGCGAGGGCTGGGGCACGATATTCTGCTGTGTTCGATGATTTGGCAGCGTTTGAAAGCCTGGCAACACGTTTCTTGGGGGCATACCGAACGTTGGATAGGGTCCGCGCTGGAAAGCACCTCCGAGGGCGGGATTCGGTCCCAAACTTGGTGGGCGTTGCGGGGGTTGACCTGCTCAATTTTGAGCCAGGTTTCTGCGGGATCATTCAAACTGGTAAATACCTGTTCGATTCATTCTGTTTTGCACGAAGGTGGAGGTGAGATTTGGCGGTTGTAAACCAGGAGTCGACGAGGACAAGACTAAGATGGGTTTTCCTGTCATTATTTCCATGTTTCGACTTATCGATACGTATCTGGGGTTATCGCCGATATTCGAATATTCCCGAGTAAACTTAATGGCTCTCGTCTGCAGCGTCCATGACCTCAAATGTTCACCGCCATTGTCTGTAATATTAGAAGCCACAGTCATATCTAGCGGGTGCAGGACTCTGCATTCAATTCTCATTTCAACTCATGGAGGTTAGCAAATCTTTATCAAACCCTCAGAACACTCATAACCGCCTCGTTCAGGTCGTGAACCAGAGATCTGCTCTTCTTTCAAACTATGAGGTGCTTACATTGTTACGCGAGCTCGAGAGCGACCATCTTGCCAAAGCACGAACGGCGTTGAAGATCAAGAAGGAAGAGGAGGCTGCAGGCGCATCATCTACGAGAAGTCATACTGCGCCCGAGGAAGTGCTAGAAAATCTGAGGACTATAGAAGTCGAGGTACGAAAACATTTGCTACTCGGATTGTACATATCCTAATGTCTCACAAGGCTATACAGTACCTCGCGGCAGATTATCAGCCAACCACCCGCCAGAGCGAGGCGGGCATAAAGCAGCTTACTCGAAACCTGGGCGGATATGACCTGACGAAAGCAGAGAAGCTGCAAATAGTGAACCTCGCTCCATTAGAGCCTGTAGAGCTTTATGTCGTGCGTTCATTCTTCCCTCTGTATAGCAACAACTCAAACTAATATGCTATGCGTATTTGACGTAGATTGTTGAAGAGTTAGAAGATAGGTTCGGAGAACAGATTAATGACATTCTCTCTACGGTGCAAGCGTCGCTTAGTGAAACAAGTGCACCAGTCGTCGTAGAAGACAGCACAATAGCACAAGTCGTCTATGCAGCAGACGACATGAACTACGAACATGACCCTGAGATTTGGGGCCAAGACGCCAACGACATCGTGTTCGATGACCATGGAGAAGGTGCTGGGATAGAGGGCGACCTTGATGTAGATGATGATTGAAAAATGCCGGTCGGTACATTGATTATATTGCAACATTGTTCCCTCTGACATTCTGAATGTTAGATCTGTCCCGAGTGACATGTTTAATGATTTCCATCCCTGGCCTCGAGGGGTGCACCTGGGTCCTAAACATCAGTAGCCCTGTATTACTAGCGGGTAATTACGCTGTACGTCTGCAACCCTGAATATAACAGTAATAAATCTCAAGGATGTATGTAGGCGACTTAGGGTTGCACGCGGATTTTCGTACTCGGTGGCATGCGTTTCTCAGCAATAGAATCAGGTCTCATGCGATCCTATGGGTAAAAGAGCGGTAAATCACGACATGTAACCTTTGCCCGTGCGATACTCTGCGCTTGGCCGATATAATGCAAGCAGTAAACGTCTGATGCCTGGATTCTCACATCAAAAGAGAAGCACGATTGAAGCTACAATGGTATCCTGCCCATAACTTGCACTACCCAGTAAGCACATTTTATTTACACTATGTATGGAAGGCCTGCGTACTCATACGAGATACAGTTTCCACAGATGAGAAAACGTTTTCTGCCCGTTCGGCGCTTTTCTTCCTGCCATCGTCTGCACCTTTTTCTACTGACGGACAGAATGGGTGAGATTAACAGGCAGATATGTGGCTGTGTGTCATATAACCGTATACACTAGTGTGAGTTTCTAGTGCACATATATGATCGGAAATAGGGCTCTAAAGATCTGTTCGCATTGTAGAAGCTTTGAGCTAGATAGCCGAGACAGGCTTCTCAGACGAGGAACTTCTTCCAATGCAGTTGCTCGCAAGAAGAAAACCGCATTAAATCCGCACATAAGGTTGTATGGTATTCAGTGCGCGGGAGGCGCATCCTACCAGCCTCGTTCCAAGTCGATCATGTCAGCGGCCACGACGCCTAACGATGCAACGACGACCTCGCCTGGCCTCGCGGTCAGCACGGTAATTGGCATGGTCCTCGGCGTTCGTAAGTTCACGACATTTTCCAATACTACGCGTCACACTAAGCGCGTTGGAATACAGTTGGACTATTTGTGCTCGTCATTTCCTACCAGTTTATGCCAAGGAAGGTCAAACCGTCGTCACCACTTCGTGCTCTTGCCCCGCCCCCGCCCAAACCCAAACCTCTCCTTACCCGCCTGCGCATCCGCTGCACCACGCTCATTAAACCCTTCAAACGCCAGCCCTCCTCCTCTACACCTGAACACGATGACCGTCAGCCGGGCTCTCATCGCCCCATGCGGTCTTTCCACTTGACACCTGAGCGCCGACGACAGCGTGAGGCGATGCGGAAGAAGTTTGCAAGCTCTCTTCGACTGAACATCACCGTCGATCGTCCTTTCAAGGATATCAAAGCGTTCGCGTCCCCCAGGACGCCGAAGAACCCGTACAAACGCATGAAGGACGACGAGGAAAGCCAGCTCGGGCTGTTGAAACCCGACAGCGCTATGATCTCCCCGTGGTCCGCCACCGAAGATTACTTTGCTCGCACACCACCTCCTCTATTCACCTCTTCTCCTCTATTTACTGCTTCTCCCGGCCCTATGTCGCCACCACCAGCATATGACCCTAATACACCACTACGTGGGAGCTTCAACCGTGATGCAGCTCGGGGGAATACGGCTCGAGATGACTTGACAGGGCCTCCTCCTCCGGCATCATCAGCAGCTGACCACGAACGTAGCCCTCGCGACGATGTACAGAGCCTGATACAAGAAGTACAGACCGTGATTGAGTACACTCGGGAATGGACGCGCGAGTCTACCTCTGATCCTTTCGTAGTCGGGGAGCTCGATTCAGATGACGACGCCAGCGATACTAGCAGTGTCTGGGACGCGAAACTCTAGCGTTCACTGTCTCTGTGATGGTGGGTGTGTTTGCGTCATTCGTGCCGGTGCGGTGGCTGAATCATGTTCCTTTCTGCAGATCGTTTGCCACCATCTATATGCAGCCGTGCTTGCATTGCCATTCATACATTATCTGGCGCTCCGTCGTGCCATATCTTGGCAACGCTCCTCTAGCCCACAAACGCAAGTTGAACCCACCCCTGTGGCCAGCTCGGCTCATTCGCAGGCCGGTGTGACGACTTGAGCACATATGTGGAATTTCCCCGATTACGACCTGATAACTCTTCCGTCCGTCATATTCCTGTACCCAACACGTGTTAAGCTGTGCTCTTAGTATCTGTATATGGGTCGCAGTTATGGGCGACTGCACTGCTGGACCTATGAATGTATTGTAGAATGTTCTTGTAGACTCTTCCGAAATTAGCACGTACCCCTTGGACGATTCGTATAAAGGGAACTTGAGATATTTGGACGATTTAGCCTAAGATCTCTACCTTTGCATGCTGTTGACGATAAAGACCACAGTCGACGTACTTTCCTCTGATTCCATTGGCACGACGGCAGAGCGAGATGTCACACCCGCTGTGGACCTTGGCATGCTTACTGAAAACGTCGAGGTCCACCGTGACGGTGGTGTGATTACCGTTCAGACCGTTATGGGGATCCTTGTAGCGGTGGGCGAGTCGTTTCCTTGGATGTTGCGAGCGTGTTGGCTGACTTCTATGCTCATTGTAGGCGGGCTGATAGCCATCGTTCTCGCCGCCAGGTTTCTCTATTGTAAGAGATGGGCTGCCCCTGATGAACAGGATCATGAGTTGCCAGGTAAGCTTTGAGTTCATCGGATAGGGCGCTGATAGTAAGTACGTTGACCGGGCTTCTATCACTTCAGGACTAGACGGTGGAGGAAGAGGTAGTGGACGTGGTGCATCTCGCAATCGCGTCCAGCATCAAGACAGGTGGCCCGATGCAGTGCCGGGCGATGAAGAACAGCTTCCTCCCTACCCTGGTCGTGACAGATACAGATCCTCCGTTTCCACCTCGACCTTGCCAGGCGCGCCTCCGCCAGCATACTTCCCAGGCGATCGCGCGTATCTCTCTCACGATGGGAGAGCACCGTAAGGTTACTTGGTTGGAAATCGAACCCTATGGCTCCCCCTTCTGGGCCTTTCGGTGGGGTGATTTGAACGAGTAGCTCTGGAGCCTCGTTCAGTATCCTCCAGTGACTTGGCTCAGTGGAATCAGGAGCGTCTTTTTAATTTAAGGCTGGTCCTCAAGTGTCAATGCTACCGTGTACTAGTAAACCTAGACCAAAAAATACAACGCGACTGAAACTCTCGCGGCTTCACGTTTTGAGACAATTTTGCACAGATCGATTGCACTGGATGCCTGAATCAGAACCGTTGCGCCATACATGAACGCGTATACACAGCAGAGACGCACCGCAAAAGCTCTGCAGAGGGATCATATATTCCACATCATGATTTCCATGTATTGATGCGCCGTGGTGATCTGTCCGATAGACTCCGATAAAATTGTGAGACACAATGAAGAGACAGGACGAGTGTAAGCTCACATCTTTATGGCATCGGTTGTCTCCCGACGTGTACAGCTGTCGATACGAGGGTCAGTCTACCACGTCAACATGTCGGACATGCCACTGGCAATGAGTACTAAAATATTCACGTCAGCCGTTCCTTTCGAGCCCACATAAGCATCACGCATAGTTCGGTGTTTGTACACATATACAATTCACTAGAAGCTACTTTTGTCGACGTGTGAAGAGGACGAGAAGTGGTGACTGGACGTTACTGACCTCGGAATAGTGAGAGCGCCTAAATGCTAAATTAGTCCATTGTTGTTTGTGGCGCCCTCAAATCTTAGCGCCAGCGCCCTTTGTTTCGCTCTATGCCACGATCTACGCTGGTAAGTGGCTTTCCGTTGGAATTCGGGTCCAGAAAGCTATGAAGACGAACTTGGAATCATCGCAGCTTGGGAGTTCGAAGACTCAGATTGGCCGTAGTCTACGGCGTAATAATGAGCAGTAGTGCGTGGCCACAATGTGGCCTGTCGGGTGTGGTTGCCATGTTGCTCAGTCAGTCACCCTCCCGCTGATGAGAAGCTCAACTGTATACGACACGACCCTTGACAGACGCTAGCTGCTTAATTCTTGGACTCGGCCGTCTCTCACAGCCGCTGTTCGATTCGCAGTGAATGGCGCCTGTGAGAAGCTACCTAGTCCAGAGCAGTACATTGCCGTCAGGTACGGTACTGTGCAGAGGGCGTTTCTGCCACCTCAATATAACGCGACGTAAGAGACTCATCTTGGTCTGGACGTTCTCCCCATTCTGCGCACGAGCTTCAAGTTCAAAGTCTCTACAAACACTGCAAGAATGCCGACACTTTCAGGACTCTCATCAAGTACCGGGATTATGCACGAGTCATTCAGACGGGATAGTGTATCTAATGGGGACAAGTTTACCGGAGTAACGTTCGGCAAGGTTATCGTCTTCATCGTCGTCGTATTCAGTGAGTGTCCTACTCTTGTGTGGCATAGGCTCAGCTAACCAGGACCCGATATCTCGCCCCTCCGTGCAGTTCTTATCTCGTTTGTCTGGGTAATGGCATGGAAATATCGGACGACGCGAATGCCTGAGCGCCGCGGTTCATGGCGTACGTTTGTGAAACCGCTCCTCAACAGACAGGAACTCACGTTGGCATCAACCTCTAGCTCCTCGAGTACAAGCTCACGCACATGCGAAGAACGATTCTATCTCGAAAAGACAGAACAGTTCCTCCTCCTCGTCAACACCGTACGATGACGGTCGAACCTCTCCATACTTATGGCGCTCAGAGTCGAGGGCCAGCATCCCATTGCCGGTATATACCCCTCCTCCTCCTGCATACTTTCCTCGGGGGCAGCACCACGTCTCAGCGGATGAGATGCACGACACTCGGTCCTTGATGGTAGAACGACCTCTATCCTAAACAAAGTCAAAACTGACCTATGTGCATCGCGGAAACATCGCGGTTTTTGAGAGCTTCCATTTGGTGGTCCCCCTGATGTTCTGGTTACTATCATGATCTACTTTTCTTATACTGCCCTTGGTATTTTTTTTGCCCCACGGACACTAATGGCATTCAGGATTTCTGTATAGTGCTGTGTATCGGTGCTTTATTAGCATATCTTACTATCGTTTGCATAACGAAATGGAATTGCAACATTTTCATCCAGGTCCCGCGTCTAGCCTCGGGCGTTCTATCCCCACGTGAAAGGTCCTCGTGGACTACTTTTGCGTCA
>JAXQKB010000150.1:0-50997 GCA_037042295.1 Irpex sp. Y119-03 | reverse complement strand
ACGCCGCAATTCTGCTCGTCTCTCCACAAAATTTTGTATACAGTTTGTTAAAACAAAAATACACAAATGGCATTTTTACGAGGCAAAGGAAGGAAGTTGAGGACCCCCACAAGCATTTTGTTCATATCCCGGGACTGTTCATAACCCGAGGCAGCATAGTACTTTGAGAGAGGGCTAAGAATAGACTGACCAGCTCTTCCTCCACAGGACAGAAATGAGATCTCCGTCTGCAGGTAAACTCGAAGAACAGCTATCATTGCAAAGCGTGCAGGTCATACAGATGATTCGGCGAGGACCACAATCCCACTTGCAAACGTGCAAACTCGAAACCCTCCTTACCTCCTTGACATCACCCACCAAACCTCGCCAACCTTCTCCTCCTCATCTCCTCCACCGACACCAGCTCACGCTCACGTTCCTCCTCCCCAACAGTCCCATCAGCCTCACTCTCCGTCTCTGTCTGGTCGTCTTCCACATCTTGACTCGGCGGCGGCAAGCTCGCTCTCGTCCTCTCATCTGACCTGCCTACTGAAGCTACAGGAACAGAACTTGCAGGAACAGAAGTCGCAGGAAGAGAAACAGGCGGGGCGGCGCGAGGAGGGGTATCAGGCACCTCAAACCCAGGCGGGACGTCCGCCAACGAAGCCCTCAACGCAGCCTGCAGCTCCGCGTCCTCGTCGTCGTACACCCTATCACCTCCCGGGAACGTCTCCCTCCTTGCACCACCACCACCACTAGATCCAAGATACTCAACCTCCTCGTCCTCCTCCTCATCCACCGCAATCGGCTCACTCTGACTCCCACTTCCCTGCGCCTCTCCGGGATGAGCAGCAAGACTAGCTTCAATCGCCCTCCTCAGCTCCTCCTCCTCCTGTTCATCGCGTCGATCCCGCCCTCCTCGTCTGGTGGGACGGTACCCAGCCTCGACAGCCGCAGCCTCCGCGGCCCTGCTCTCCCTCAACGCGGCCTCCTGCTCGCGCATGACTTGCTGCATGTACGCCTGGCTGCGCGCACGGCTTGCTTCTAGGGGGTCCAACCCCATTAGTGGTAGAGCTGGATCAGGGCGTGGGGGGATGACAGGGGGATAGTCGTTCGTATCATCGTCGTCTTCATCGCCGTCCGAGATCATTTCGAAGTCGCGGATGGTGGGGCGGCGGAGGGGTGGTAGGGCTGCTGCGGTGCGTGCTCCTTGTATTGGCGTCCGAGGGGTGCGTGGGGTGCGTGTCTGTCTTGTTGAAGAGGAGGAGGAGGAGGAGGCTGCGGGCGGAGGCCTAGGGAGGGGTGGTTGGAATAATGAATCTGGGTCGGGGTAGGCGTGCCCGGATATCGAGGCTTGTAGCGCTGCTTGTAATTCTGCGTCTTCGTCATCGAAGGTTTCTAGATGTTGTGCTTTGGAGGTCGAGGAGTTGGATTCTCCGGATCTGTAGGCTGCGCTGGGTCGAGCGTCTTCGGTTAGGAAGGCTGCGAGGTGGTCTGCGTCGCTTCGGGGGAGAGCTAGAGGTTTCGTAGGGTCGTCTTGTACGACGGCGAATACGGAGTATCCTGTTCAAACAGTGAGAGTCACCTCTAATCCTTGTGTGCTTAATCGGAGTGTCTTACCGACTTCCTCAGCTTGCTGCAGAGTCATGTCAAGGTATGTCTTGCCAATCCATAGGGGGTGCTCGTTGAAGGAATTGAGATTGAACCAATGTCCCGCACCTGGGTCTTGTGTGAAGTCTGGTACAGCCTCCCCAAAGCGGCGCAGGGTGTACCAGTGTTGTTGCGAGTTCAATATGAAGGCGAGTTGGCAACTGGAATGTGGATTTAGTGTGTAACCTGAGGCTGGAACTAACAATACGTACTGCGGCTTGTCGTGGTACGGTAGCATGACTTCACTACGCCACCGTCGAAGACTAAAAACATCTGAATCAGAGCTGCGGAATTATTACAGATAGCAGAACGCGTACCTCAGTGACCAAGGCTTCAACGCCTCCTCGATCACTTGAATCGAGAAGAATCCTGCACACGCTGTGAGGGATCGGTGGGGGGACATGCGAAACAAACTTACCCGTATCATCCATATTCGTGCTTGTGTCCCCCAGGTTGGCGTCATCGTATCCCGACTCAAGCTCATCCAATCGCTTGGCGATGGCAGCCAGATCAGGAGCAGTGAACTACAAGCAAGAACACGTTCAGTACACAGTCCAGATACCGATAACATCGACACTAACATATTCGGCCTCTTCAAACTAAAAGTGAGCTACGCCACCTCGAATACAGAGGATCACTTACGAAGTAACGAGTTGAGCGCATGTTGCGCACAGAGCATAGATCCTTCTTGTTGTCTCTCAAAGTAGATCTCCTTGATCAGCATATCCATCGTGGCCATGATTGAACACGTTGTCTCGTTGTTGTAGAGAGATATAGGATGGTGGTGGTAGGTGGAAACGCAAGGCGGATAGCCAACGCGTCCTTATAAACTTTGAGAAACCCACGCACGCGCTGGGTGATAATTACATCTTGAGGTGACGCGTCGCGTCAAGCGGGTTCTCGGGGGTCGCACGTGGGATGTGTCCGTTCCGGGGTCCTTCATATCGGACGGAGGGAAATGACAATTACTGACATAGATGTCGGAAAACATGTACTGTAGTATAACGAATGCTTTGTACTGCACTGTACGATAGACTAGTCCATTTACTTATGCAGATTCACGACAAGTAGGCATCTCGCAGGCGTGATGCAGTGTCACCCATATCCGTGACCACCGCGGAATGTGACAACGCAGTAAGTGAGCACCTGCTTCAGCACACGCCATCACCATCTCGCAGTCCAGTCCACAGCACCCCTACCACCAACTGCCAAACTCTTACTGCGCTGCTGTGCTCTGCCACCCACCTACTTAGTCACACCCCAATCTCTAGTCCACCAATTCCACCTCTGCTACAATGATTCTGCGACCCTCGCACTCCCTGCCTCGCTACCTCGCAGTATACGCCCTGCTCCTCCTGAGTGCTCATCATGCCTCAGCACAAGAACCCTTCGGCTGCCAAATAACAATCGGAGACCTGAAATACGATTTGAAGTGGTTAGCGGGCGAACACACCGTCTCACGCGAGCGGGACACCCCTCCGACGAAGTTCAAGGACGCCGTGACGTTCAACCTATGTGAGGACCTGAAGAAGGCCGAGGGGGTGTCGGACAAGGAGCAGGTGAGTTTCTTTTTTACTTGCATGAAAGTTCAGTACAGCTTGGAGAACGGAGGTTCATTAATTCGTTGTCCGTTGCTTTGTTTTTGCGTCCCGTCGATGTGATGTAGTGTCCGTCGGAGACAAGAGCGTGTCTGACGAAAACGAATCTGAAAGAGAACGAGCCGGATCGGGTGACGGCTGTCATACAGCTCGCAAGACCCTCCACCGAATACCTCACCTACAAAAGCCTATTCTGTCAGTACTCCCATCCCCATCATCCCCCCTACCCCCTCTCACCCAAGTCTTCTTACACTGAACGAAATGACTTGCAGCACCGCAGAAAGGCGTATCTCTAACCTTCCAAGGCCCCTCCTACCCCGACCCCATAACAACAGACAAAACACCCCAATCATTCAACCTGAACGTGTACTGCGACACAGAGACCTCCCAGCCAACTTTCAAGTCGTATGACGGGAAGGACTTGTGGGTGGAGTGGAAGACACCGGCTGGGTGTGCGTTGGGCGACGCTGCACCGGGAGAGTCAGACCCGCCGAGCAAGGATCCCGGATCAGGGGGTGATGCACCACCGTCGAGCTCGATGGGCTCTGGGATTGGGTATTTCTTCCTTTTGTGAGTGTCCATTACGTCGTGGTCAGTGATGTCTTCATTTATTGACGTGCGTGTACCGCATTTAAGACTAGTCCTCGCGTTCGGTGCATACTTTGGTCTCGGGGCGTACTACAACTACTCTACATATGGCGCAACAGGCTTAGACCTCATCCCGTACGTCCATCTCTCTCCTTCTCTTCCACCCTACTCCTGTTGACACCCAATCTAACACCTCATACTAGACATCGCGACTTCTGGAGAGAAGTACCGTACATGCTACGCGACGTCGTCTCTCACCTATGCTCCGCCGTCCGACCACGACAAACGTCAAGTCGCGGTGGGTATATCGCTGTATGACGTCTCGTCGTCGATGCATTGGTGCCTTTGGATTCGTTTTCATATACTATATGCATACGGTAGACGGGGTTTGGATTTTTCATGCTTTCAATTACTTTGCTCTGCTCTCATATTTGCAATCACATCACACGACATACTTATTTTCTGCCCGCACATCCTCAAGCACACCCCACCCCCTTACACACCATGGATATTCAATCTAAAGCAGCCATGCTTCTCCCAGCCGGTGTCTATTGACGGCGCTTCAGGAATCAGCGGGCAGGGAAGATTACACGGATGAAGGAATACCTGTCCATATCGATGGACCGTCGAGCCCCGGAACGTAGACTCGGACAGCCTCCGTTATGCTCATGAGATCTAGACAACCGGTACCTTCGTTGAGCTCATGAGACTTCGTATGTGACAGCCCCGGGGTTGATTAGCGTTTAGGCGTTTTGTGGGTTGAGCCCGAGTTCGCGTTCATTTCACGGAGACGTCTAGGGGTAAATGTGAATTGTAAGGTTGTGAGTTCGTGAGTTCGTGGAGGTTTGCGCCTTTGAGCTTTATCGTAACGCTGCCCGTACGGCATGCATTCAGATAACCGAATAACGTCGTACACACATACGCTATGCCGTACACATACCCAATCCCAACTACAATAACCAGCCAGAACACGAAGGAATGAGCTCACATCATGATATCATTCCCACGCCCAACTCCGTCCAAAGCGCGACCTCCCTCCCTCATATACCTCGACCCACTCGACTCCTCGTTCCCAGGGTCTCCTAGTCTCTCTCTCCTGTACTCATCCTGTGTGCTGACCCGCCCCTGCAGCACATTGTTGACGATGCCGAGATACCCGTTCTATGTGGTGATCAAGGGGAAGGTCCCTGGTGTTTACCAGAACTGGTGAGAGTTGGTGTTATGGTTCGAGTTTGAGTTTCGCCGCCATGGCATGGTAGCTTTATCCGCGTTCGTTATTGAAGTCTACCTTCGCACGAGTTTATACCGGGGTAGTGTTAACCCACAACGCCAATTACACTCTCTACCGACTTTCATGACGTTACTTCTGAACGTGAACCGTGGCTAATGTTAATGTTCGCCTACCCACAGGACCGACGTCGCCGTCAACATCGAACCACGCGACACCTCCATCTGGCAGGGCTGCGCCAGCCTCGACGAAGCCCGCGCCATCTTCAAACGACACCAAGACAACGGCACAGTCACCGCGACCGCGACCACGCAAAGCCGCATCAAACTCGACGTCCCGTTGTTCTTGTCTGCTCCTCCTCTACCCATCAGTGGTGCCACTAGAAGTTCGGGTTCGTCTAGCACTTCGAGTGGGAGGACGAACAGGAGTCGGAGAAGAGTGACGGTTGAGAGTGAGAGTGAAAGTGAAAGTGAGGATGAAGAGCCCGAGGAACTTGGAAGGGCTGAATATGCTGCGGCGATGCCCAGCGGCCCTCATACGCCCGCGCGCGGTGGGTCTCGTCAAGGCACACCCGCTCGTGGACGTGCAAGGGCCGCCTCTCCTACGCCAGCTGCACCTGCCGCCGCCGCCGCCGCCGCTCCAGCCACCCCTACACGCACCAGGACCACGTTCAACGATCGTGACGGACGAGAGGCCGAAGAACGGCGAGCGAATCATCGTGCACGACGCAGTGCGACGCGTCCTACTGCTAGAAACACGGAGCAGGACTTGAGGCCTGAACGTAACCAGGCTCCATCGGGCCCGAGTTCTGCAGCGAGAGAGCGGAGGAACATAGTCATCAAGAATGTGTTCATGGCCGACACTGTGAATGTTTCTACCTCCCGCTTCTGCTCTAAACGCTCACACGCTGCCCAGGGCGCACCATCACCACCACCACAACCCAACGCTCGTCCTCCACCCACCGTGCACGAGTCTTCCAGCGCGAGCGAAGACGAACGGTTCGTCTCGCCTTTCGCACAAGGCCGCGGCTCTGGATCGTCGCCCGACACCGAAATCGACGCTGAGCTGGGGCTTGACGACGATATGGACTCTGGGCCGGAGGCTGTCTCTGAGATTTCCTTCATGCCTAGTCCGCGGAGGCCCAGAAACCCCAATCTACAGCGTGAGACGTCTGTACCCGCGAGTCGGTATGGGACGCCCCTTTCGAGGCAAGGAAGTGGGTCCGTCACGGCTGTGTCGCGTGTGCACGAGAGGACCAAGACAACCTCACACTCGAAGAGCTCTTCTTCGCGAACAGAGACTCAGCGACGTGCCCCATCTAACGTGAAAGCTGAAGGCCCGGGGTTGGTCATCGATACGGGTATGAAACGCCTGAGTCTGAGCAGCTCGCCGCCTACGGGTGAGACTCAACGTGAGGACGGACAGTTGCCGTGGACGTGGCAGCGACCTCTCGACGTCCCTGTCCCGGATACGGATTTCAGTATCAGTGCTGCGTTGCGTTCTAATAAGTCTCGTTCGGGCACCGTTGCGGGAGACGTGGAATACGATATCGTGCCCACGCGTCCTAACACCCCGCCCGTCATACCTGCTGCTGCAAGCAGGAGCTCGAGCTCGTCCAAGCGAAGCCAGCGTCCCAGTCCCGTCGTAGCAGTCGCCTCCATCAAACTGTGCGATGGATGTTCCCAGCCTCTTCCTAACCCTCCTCTTCCGCCGCCAGGGTCGATGTCGAAGAGCTCGTCGGAGTCTTCTCATCCGAGCACTTCTGTGAGGCCGTGCAGGAGCTGCTACCAGCCGCTTCCTTCTGTTACTGTTACCCCGACTTCAGGACGTGCATCCGGGTCTAGGTCTGGGTCTAGCAAAATACCTTCTAGCTCTGGTTCAAACACTATCGAATCTCCCGCTATCCGTACTTCCCGGTCCGACTCCAGTGCTAAGCCACGAAGCAACGCCAGCACCCACTCTCACTCTCGAAGCAACTCAGCGGGGACACAAGCCCCTCCGAGCCCCAGTCGACACAGGAATGGGAATGCACTCGGTTTAGCCGGGACAGGCCTGTCGAGCCCCAGCAGCCTGCGGTACTCGGGAGCGGGGAGCGACCCGAGGAGTCCGTTGGGCAGGAGCGATACGTTATCGGAGATGTAAGTCTCATGTTGTTCTGTTGTACGTGCTTCAATTGTGTTCTGTCCGTTTCCTGCGTGAGGCGAAAGTTCAGGGTATTGGTGCTGATTGGTTTTTTTGTAGTGGAAGTCCGAGGGCGCAGATGATGTCTTTTCAGAGTTTGTCGGTGCTTTCGTGAGAGGGGTTTTTTGATATATGAAGTGTGATAACAGTGCGTGGTCTTGTCGATGGTTTACCTTCTCTGAATCTCCTTATTATCCTGGCTCTGAAAACTCTATGCTTGCTTGTTTCTTGTTCTGCTGTATAATTACCACTATACCTGCCTAGCTCTGAATACCGTATTCTCGCCTGTTTCTTGTTGTCTTTCCTGTCCTGCTGTATAATTACACAAAGGGAGATAGATTCTTTTGATGTACAATAATGATGCTAATTCTCGGTACTACCTACAGAATGGTCTGGTTGTTTTGTGTATTTGATGCAAATAATAAATGCTTGGTATTGTGGATACATGTGCGAGAGTGTCCTATGCGATGGAGGGCGGTACAGCAGATGATGTAGAGCGATGAGCATCGATGTGGGTTGTGCGCAACTTCAACCCTCGTAGCGAGGCGGTTGCTCGTTCTCAACCCACTCGTTGGACGGCTGCGGGAGGAGGACCCTGTTGATACGCTCAACGAGAGACCGAAGTACGGTGAGCTCCACCATCGACGGCCTGTCAACGGAAGAGTCGTTATTTCCGTCCCAGGATGCTGTTGTGGGGTTTACTACCACACTATCAGGGATGCTCCTAGATGGTGGATCAGGCAGCTGCCAGTTTGACTGGCTACTGGGCTGCGGCGAAGGAACTATGTGTTGACCCTTTGTGCCAATCATCGGCTGCCTGAGCACTGTCGTCGTTACGCTTCGGTCTCCGAGTGTAGAGTATGGCCGAGCAGCTGTCTCCATTGCCGATAGTTGGTTATGTTGGTTCCGTTTGCGCATCTTGAGGAAGACAACGCCGACGGTGAGGATGATGAACACGAGGACGACGATGCCTGCTACTATGCCGCCTATGGCACCGCCGGAAAGGCCATGCGGTCTACCAGAAAGGCTTGGGGACGTCGTTGGACTGGTTCCGAGAGTGCTGGTACCACCACTGCATTCAATATCAGATATACCGTCGGCGAGATAATTATTCATGGCTCTCACCCAGATGGGTCTGGCAGAGTGGCTGCATCACCAAGTCCTACCGCAGCATTAAGGACATCTAATGCGGCGAGCTGTCCCCAAGGCAAGATTTGCGTTGGCCTGGGACCTTCCCATCTAGGCGAGTATTGATGACCTTCTGGTGCAGAAGCCAGATCCAATAGTGCGTTGAGCTGATAGTGGTTGAGAACGCGTGAGTTTCAGCGTCGAGATATAATGTTGAGTATTATTGCTACATGCCTGCACGGAGATGAAGCTACGAATGAAAGTAGCCTGGGCTGAGTCATTTTGCGTTCTTGAGTAGGCCTCGTATAGACTGCGTATGAATATGCCTAGATCAACGTTGGCATTAGATAAGGGCATGTTAACGTTGTGGTACAGGTTATAGTGATGTATGTCACCTTTGAGCGCAATAGTAGAAGTATATACGTTCGCGTCAGCCGGGGTAGCAGGACCTGTTCACAGATAAGCATTGGAAACTCTCCAGAGCTTCATAGAAAAGCAGATGTTCGTACCTTCGATGATGATACCATCTGAGGTATTAGTCCAGTATGGGTATGTTACAGCAGTTGATACAAGATTCGAAACGCTGTCAGTACATTCATGAGCAATGAAGTAACCTGCACAGCAGGAGAAAGAATGCCTTCACTCACAACGGTGCCCATGAGCTATTTGTCCCTTGCAAGACACTCAGGCCATCAATGACGAGCCCTGAGTTGAATGTCAACAATACACCCTCGAAGCTGCAAGACTGCAAGATTATTTTGTCAAGGATCACATTGCCGTCAAACAGCAGTGTGGTAACAAAATTGGCAGATAGCTCAGCTGCCGCCAGATATTTCGTGTCCGATGTTTCCTCGTATAGATGAGCAGACAAACTGTTGAAATGAGACACGGTTGAAACGAATCGATGAAGATTGCTTACGCCATGAAACCCCTATAAGCGATTCAGTACGCAAAGCTAGTAGTTCGATGAGAATAGTAGAGACGTACGCAACAGTCGCGCCGTTCACCGTAGTATCATTGGCGTTGCTTGCATACTACGTAGAGCTGTAGCATTTGCATTTATATCATGTGTAGATCAGCTGGTGACGCACGTAGAAGACCGCACCAGCGGTCGAAATGTTTTGTCCACGACTGCCACACGTAGAAGAGAAGGTAGCATTCTTCGTCGATAGTTTTCCCGCAGAAGCAGCCTCAGGAGTTACCATATATTCACTTACGTCCATCCATATTGATTTTGCGTACTGAAGTGACTGAAAGTCCCCGTACGCTCGATAAGAGTTCATAGCAGCTAAACCCCAGGAACTACTCAAAATATGTGGGATTAGTAGATGATCGAAGGAGAACTTGAGGAAGACGCACACAGCATCACTATTCAAGTGTACATCTGGTCTCCTGTCAAGTCCGATGAGCACATTAAAAGAATAACAAGTGATTCCGAAGGGACTAACAGGGTGACAATGGTCGGAGCTATGCCAAACGTGGCATTTAAACTTTCAAGTACGAACTCCTTGCTAACAGTTGAATTGCTGATCAAATCACCTATTGCAAGGGCGGAGATCATATTTGCACTTTGCGGTATGTCAAGCCCTAAAACCGCTTCAGGTGAACTCGACAATCACAGTGTATGTCTGAACAAGATATACCATTGAACTGTCCAGTAAGACTGTTAAAGGACTGATTGACGGTACCCAAAAGACCATCTACGAGCGAGAGCCTGTCCTGCAGGCTCAAATCTATCGTCGGTTTCTGATTAACGAGCTACGGTAAGTAGGGCACTATCGGGACGAATGTTGTGATAAATAGCCTCACCCTCCATGCTGAAGATACCCCAAAGTTCTGAGCGGTCGCAGATGATATGTAGATCATCCATACACACGCAAACCATGATGACTGAGGCAACACCATCATGAGGAGCGAGTGGGTTCGGGTACAGGTGGGAATGAACAGAGGGGGGCAGCAACTTGAATATTATACAACCAACTTGAAACGAATGCAGCTTTCTTCATCAACGTTGCGCTGGAACCAATGTCAATCATCAGCCTGCGCTGTTCGGGACGCTGAAGAGGCTATGTCTGGAGTAGGCTGAGTGTCAAAGCAAACTAGAGCAAAGAATCGAGAACACATACGTGGCAATGCCCAAGGATCCTAGCTTGTGAACGTTGCAACGTTCCAATTTCTAGGACTTATCGCAAGTAATAGTATGCATAGAATATGCATACCAACAGAATATCAAGAGGAGTTCGTGACGTGCGCGGCAAGTTGATCCCGACAAGTTGACATAGAGCTTGCACTCCGCCAACAGTCTTGACATAGACTTTGACATACTACTGATAGGCGATCAGCCTCGCCAGTACTACCGGCCCTGGTTATTGTCCAGAGTACAAGACCTCAGATGTTCTCTTTATGTATTCGAATTTTGCAGGCTGGTGGTGACATGGTGAAAGTTCGAGTTACGTGACCATGGAAGATAAATCGCTTACACTGGTCCAACTGTCTCCTCCAGTCATACTTGTACCAGACGCCAAAAACGTGATTCCCGCCGTTATATTTCAGTAACGGCACACCTTAGAATCATTGTCCTGGGTGACCATGCCTGTCAAATGCGATGCAGCATCATTCTAAGCGAGACATAGACAGAATGTGTACTTACATTGATGTGTGGTTTGGGACTAAAGACGAGGATGGCCCGCCAAACGCCGGCCTGAAGAACGGCTGTTAGGTCAAAAGGGTTATTATCGACGTTGATTAGTCGTTGAAGCAAGATAACAAGAGAAGGGGGAGAGTTCAGCTGAATGCGCTTCACGATTACGACCTCGACGTCCAGCGTTGTCTATACCTTCGTTTGTATGTGGTATTCATATGCACCGGGAAATTGTGGCGGCCGTGACCACGAGTGCTCGAGCAGGGAGCAAGCTGCAGCATGTACAACGCCACACGGAGCGCCAAATGTCATCTATGGGCAATATCATGCAACGTACCGTGCTACAAAGTGATGTATTTTGCCCGATTGCGTTGAGCTTCCAGGTGAATGTCGACTCGGAAAGTCGTTTTCCTAAAAAAGAGACTGCGTGAGATCCGTGTCCTTTCCGTCGCCTCCGCCTTAAAAGCATGACATAAGATTTACAGTACCAGGAAGCTTCATCAGTTTCCTGCTGACGGCTGGTATTGACCGGTTGGCGCATTACCGACATGGTTCTGTCATGACCTGTCGTGACCGGTATACAGTAGGCTATTCGGACACTAAACTTACGTGTCATGCGGGGTGAGATTCACGATGTGGGATTGACTGACTATATAAGAGGTCAGAGGACGTACCTTGGCCCCCTGTTGCTCCTCCAACAGTACCCCAAGATGTCAACAATCTCCTCTAGCAAGCCAGTAGCATTTTGCCGCGCACTATTTGAAGTGGCTTCAGCCGTGGTACGCTTTCCCGTCTGGGTCGTACTCGCATTGCCAACTGCCGGCCGGCCACGAACATCGTGGTCGTTCGGACGTGCACTGCAGTTGCGCATTCTACACATCCTGTTTTTACCAGCAGCAAGACCGTTGTAAGTGTTTTATCAATAAGGAGAAATCAACGATCACATACACAAAATACAGCTTCCAAGCGCTCAAGAGGGAACCAGATTATCGTTCTCTTGAACAAGGAAATGGCGTGAAAGGCGTATGGGTACCTGCACAACCGACTTTGATAGTCGGGGATGTTAAAAAGTGGGCTGAGGTAGCGGGCGTCGAGTCTATCAAGATCCCTGGATATTGGTTAGAGAAGAAGGGTGTGGACTTACCCATGAACAGCCCACCGCAAGAGGGAGAGAAAGTGCTCTACGTTCTGCACGGTGGTGGTTATGCGAGGCAGTCTGCCCACCCTGACGACATCATAGCCAATAATCCTCGCGGCATTCTCGACCGCGCAGGTCCTTCGTTCCGTCGCGCTTTCATGATCGAATATCGTAATTCCAGCTCGCCGGCCCATCCACCTGGGAACCCCTTCCCCGCCGCTCTGATAGATGCCTTTGCGGGTTATCACTACTTGGTCAACGCGGTTGGGTTTGCGCCGGAAAACATCGTCCTCGAGGGCGACTCTGCGGGAGGAAACCTTTCCCTAGCTCTTGTTCGTTATCTGGTGGCGAACAAGAGCGTCGCTGGGATTCCTGCAGTACCCGGCGCACTCGTCCTCATCTCACCGTGGACAGACTTGCTTCCCGATGACCCTGCCCGCACATCGTCGTTCCATACCAATAGCTCCTCCGACTTCATTTCCGAGCTTGTCGACCCGAACGGCTCAGCTATTTTGAACTTCCTCGGACCACACGGTAAAACGGCAGCAGTCACAAATCCCTACATCTCTCCTGGGTCGTTAGCGCCGTCGATGCCACCTGTATCATTCGAGGGTTACCCACGCACCATAATCATCAGTGGGTCCACTGAAATCTTCCTCGATCAAATACGTGCTTTACACAACAAGATGAAGTTAACACCGGGATTGGACGTGCGATATGTGGAGTTTACGGACGTCTGGCATGACTTCACCCTTCTTCCGAATATTGAACCTCAGAGATCCGAGGCATTCGAGCTCATAGCGAATTGGATAGAACAGTAGGTGAGATCTTTTCTTAACGTTAAATTGCTACAAAGGGTATGCTCATCATGGTCAATGTTTGCTAACAGAGACACGACCTAGTCATGTATCGGGATGACCTACCGTAGAGGATTTGATTGGATGTATGCGAGGTTCTTGATCCTCGGCCTCTTGCCCAAAGCTCAGGTTTCTTGTAAGATTTGGATTGCTTTCGAATTGCATGACGCAAATCCATCTTTACAACCGTGACAGCAGCGCCTGTGGGCCAAGACGAAGTTAGTAAAGTCAGCTTCCAGCGATGCGTGAGAAAACAAACGGAGCAGATCGTGGTGACGTTGGAGGTTGTATCCGCGATGAACACCCTCGGGCAACGATTCCTCTGCCGATGCTTCAAATGTTCATGTCAGTGGTTCAACACCAACTGGCGAGTCTTCCTCTCACTCGAAGCGGGTGCTTGTGATGCAAGGTATGTTCAGTGGATCGATGCTATATGATTTGTTGGATGTCCACACGTCTCACGGCGGAGAGGCCGACGCATGATGCGCACAGAGCAGCGCCGCGTTTGGCACGAGAATATATTACTGTTGATCCTTGGAGAGAGGGGGTCAAACTTGCGCCCTGAACGAAGCTTGACGATGTGTATTAGAGCCTAAATGACGGCCAACACACCATTCAATAACCATCCGGAAACCTACAGGCCAGCGCGGGAGTGTGAGTATGATATCACAGAATTACGATGGCGATATTCACTTGCCCGGTCCGCATGCTATCCCAATGTGAATACAGTTTGTTTCTCACATCTGCATCTAGACGTAAGATGCGATATACCCTGAGACTGTATATAGAGACCAAGGAGCCCCCGCAACAGAGCCACCATCGAGGTACCCACGACTCAGTCTCGTCAGTATGGCGTCCATCTCCGCCGCCAAGCCAGTCCTTTTCGTTCGTGCCATCTTCGAAATATTCTCCTTGCTCCTCGTACGCCTCCCAATCTGGGTGCTACTCGCTTTGCCCAGAAGCAATCGTCCTAGGCCAGCATGGTCTCTAGGGCGCACACTCACCCTGAGGGTGTTGCAGCGTGTAGGTGCATCGGCAGGAGTATTGTGAGTGCACGTGAATTCACCTGTAGCGCCGTGATAACACTACTCTCGCAGAAAGGTTCTCATCAAGGAGCCAGACTATCGTGCTCTCGACAAGGGGAAGGGTATAAAAGGAGTCTGGATCTCTGCCATACCCCACTTGATCGTTGGAGACGTGAAGAAGTGGGCTGAGGATGCGAACGTAGAGTCGATCAATATCCCTGCGTATTGGCTGGACAAGGAAGGCGAGGACATACCGGTGAACGCCCGTCCATTAGAGGGGGAGAAGGTCTTGTATATGCTTCATGGCGGGGCCTACGCGTTACAATCAGCGCATCCCCGAGAAATGGCAGCCACTATTCCACGCGGTATCCTCCAATACGCAGGTTCTTCTGTCCATCGTGCCTTCCTCCTCGAGTTTCGCAACTCGAAGCCGCCTACCCAATCACCATCCAATCCTTTCCCAGCTGCTCTTCTCGATGCAATTGCAGGATACGTCTACTTGATCAGCGAAGTCGGGGTTTCTCCAGAGAACGTCGTCGTCGTGGGCGACTCTGCGGGAGGCAACTTGGCTCTTGCGCTGACCCGTTATCTCGTGGATAACAAAACTGTTGAAGGCATCCCTTCCGCACCTGGAGCCATGGTTCTCCTTTCACCATGGGTCGATCTCCATCCCGATCCAGTAGACCGCACCTCGTCGTTCTACACCAACGCAAACACGGACATAATTTCGGCCATTGTAGATCCGGATGGCCATGCTGTCTTGAACTTCCTCGGGCCACATGGTAAAGGAGCTGCGGTTACAAATCCCTATATTTCCCCCGCGTCAACTGCACAGACTATGCCGTCTGTGTCTTTCGAGAGTTACCCACGTACCTTGATTCTCAGTGGTGCAACGGAGATTTTGGTGGATCAGATACGCGTTCTCTACGACAGGATGAAAGCCAGTGCTGGCTCGAACGTCCGATATGTGGAGTTTCCGGAGGTTTGGCACGACTTCATCGCATTCAATCTCGAACCTCAGAAGACGGAGGCACTGAATATCATTGGGGGTTGGATGGAAGAGTGATCATGCCAGTGCATGAATAATGTACATCTGTATGACCGGAACGTCACTCTCGAGCAGGGTAAAGGCCTTGGACGTTACGCACCATGAAATACTAGTTTGTATTATGTAAATACGAGTTTCATAGGGACATTGCATAACAAAAGATCAGGCAGATATGCTACCTGAGGTGTCATATATGCGAGACAACAGTGCTCTCAGCTTAGCGTCGGGCCCTTGAGGTCTTTGACCAGCTCAGAGAGTGGAGGAGGGTAATTAGGTAGAGGTTCACTGCAAGTCGATACCGTCAATTAATTAGGTAGCATTCCAAAACATACCGAACGTACCTGCGAACTTCCCATACATCTTCACTGCTTTTAGCCAGTCGCCTCTTCGCCCACCACTCGGCACGGTGACGGATCCAAGCCTCATATCTCTCCTCTTCGTGCAGCGACTTGTTACTCAGGCAGAATTTGAAGTCCTCGGCTTTCTGAGCGCATTCTGCCATATGTCCATACCTATACAAGAACTTCATTTGATTGTTGAGGACTACGCGGTACGTCAGGACCTGTCTAATTTGAATGAGGGCACACCCACGATGGCATGAGAGAAACGTGTCTAGTAGTGTCATACACGACGGTATGTCCTCTGGCTTGGGGTGCACCTTTTTCAAGTGTGCAATTTCCTGTTGCACAGCGGTCTCATAATCAAGCTTGGCCATTATGTGGTGAGAGGGAAAAGTCAGGACCACTGAACGACTCCAACGAGTGAGACGAAGTCGAGTGATATTTATCTGTTAAATAGCGTGATAACCCTTTATAAGCTGTTATCAGTTAATTAACCGAAGATAATAAACACCAACCTCAGGCTCCGAGTCCTGCCCTCGGGCCTCCATCACCTCCTCGGACAAACCACGGCAGTCATATGTCTATATCCGCTGAATTTTACACATATTGCGGAACAGGTCTCGATTCAATCGTTACGCAGATGGAAGCATATGTTTTATCGAGCACTGTTCTCTCAGCCGGAACCGAAGCTCACAAGTCATAGCAGGCCCACAGGACAACACTGTTTAGTAAAGGCCAAGCAATAGACTTGCTGTCTTTCCCACATTAGAGTTACACTCAACCCCCATGTCTCAACTCCTCAAAGTCCAGCCTTTTAAGGCCCTCTACCTGATCTATGAAGCTGTTACAGGCGTATTCTTGCGGCTGCCCTTATGGGTTATCTACGCAATTCCAAGACGTAACCGTCCCAAACCGACGTGGTCGTTGTTGCGGTCCCTCTTACTATGGCGGGTGAAACATAGAAATACGGTTGCGGTAAGGTCAGTATATCATTCCGAGTCTACATATGTGACTATTATTCGACCTTGACAACCGCCTCTCCAGAGTTGGGTTATGGTGGAAAGATCCCGACTATCTCGCCCTCGAGCTCGGTCCCAATATCAAAGGAGTGTGGGTCAACCCCGTACCCCACTTGATCGTCGGAGAAGTCAAGGAGTGGGCAGCCCTGACAGGGGTTGAGCCAGTTCGTATCCCTGGATATTGGCTCGAGAAGCCTGGCGCCGACATACCAGTCACTGCGCGTGCGCAGACGGGCGAGAAGGTGCTGTACGCGTTGCATGGTGGAGGTTACGCCGCCTGCTCCGCACATCCAAAGGATGGTACATCGAACATCCCGCGCGGAATTCTCAAACACACGGGTCCTTTCCTCCTCCGTTCTTTCCAGCTAGAATATCGCAATTCGAAACCTCCCACCGAGAACCCATCCAACCCATTCCCTGCCGCACTTCTGGACGCTATCGCTGGATACAACTACCTTGTCCAAGATCTTGGTTTCGCACCTGAAGATATTATCGTGGAGGGTGACTCTGCCGGTGGCAACCTCGCTCTCGCCCTTACACGCTACCTTGTGGAGAACCGAGGCCATGAGGACGGAATCATCCCTCGCCCTCCATCCGCTCTCATTCTGTGCTCTCCCTGGGCGGATCTTGGACCTGAGCCTTCTGAGCCTACCGCCTCGATGTATGTCAACAAAGAGTCGGACTTCATCTACATGGCAGGTCCTGGCTATGTTGCACTGACAGGCAACTTCTTCGGTGCCCTCGGCCATTCCGCTGGGGAGACAAACAGATACATCTCACCAGCATCACCAGCTCTGGGCTCCATATCTTTCAAGGGCTTCCCCCGAACGTTTATTGTCAGCGGCGGTTCTGAAGTGTTCCGAGACCAGATCCATGTTCTCCGCGATAGAATGGAGGCTGACCTTGGCTCGCAGCTCAAGTTTGTCGAATTTCCGAATGCGTGGCACGACTTCGTGGGTTTCTTGGAAGTGGAGCCAGAGAGGACAGAGGCTTTGCATCTCATTGCAGACTGGCTCGAGTCGGGCTTTTAGAGCAACGTTTCTCTAACAGCTGGGACATATAGTAAGTGCAGTGCGTCTTCGCCGATGGTCCGTCTACTCATGTCTGAATCTACGCACAGACTCATTCCTATTGGCAGTGTATCTACATACGCTTCGGACTAATCATACATGTTTGCGTAGTACCTCTGTACTGGACAAGCCCATAGAAAAATCATACGCGTCACACTCCTACCCGATCCACTTTCCAATCAACTCCAAAGCCTCGGACCTTTCAGGCTCGAAATCTGTCAAAGCAAGGAAATCGTGCCAAGCGTCTGGGAACTCCGCGTATTCCACCTTGTCACCGATATCCGCCTTCAACTTATCTCGCAAGACGCGGATTTGATCGCGCAGAACCTCCGCACCAGCATTCAAAACGAAGGTGCGCGGGAATCCTTCAAATGAAACGTGGGGCATGGTAGGTGCGAGCGATGCCGGTGAGATATATCGATTAGTAATAGTCCCCGCCTGCCCGTGTGGCCCGACGTAGTTATCGATGACACTCGCAGGACCAGGTCCTGATGCGCTGATGAAGTCGGACCCAGCGTTGGTGTAAACAGAGGAGGAAGGGTCTGTGGGGTTCGGACCGAAATCGACCCATGGCGAGGACACAAGGAGTGCACCGGGGGGCTTGGGAAGGCCTTCTGCTCCTTGGTTTTCAATCAGGTAACGGGTGAGCGCGATCGCTAGATTTCCACCCGCAGAGTCCCCAGCAACGATAATGTTCTCCGGAGCGAACCCAACTACATTGACCAGGTAGTTGAAACCGCAGATAGCGTCCAGCAACGCAGCGGGGAAGGGATTAGAAGGTGTGACAGAGCGCGGTTTGGATGTTCTGAACTCCACGGCGAGCGCACGGACGAGTGAAGGACCCGCAGCATGCAGAACTCCTCGAGGTACGTTGGTAAGTAGGTCATCAGGATGCGCTGACTGGCAAGCAAACGCTCCGCCGTGGAAGTTGATCAAGACCTTTTCGCCAGGTTGCGGTGGGGCACCGACAGGCAGATCTGTCCCTGTGTCCTCTATCCAGTATCCCGGAATTTGAATGGACTCGACGTTGGATATCGCAGCCCAATGCTTGACATCTCCGACGATCAAGTGAGGGACGGCGGGCATCCAGATACCCTTGATCTTAGGCCCTTCTTCAAGCTTGCGGTAGTCAGGCTCTTTCGTCAGACCTAATGTCCTGATTACCCAAAGGGTGAGTAAAACATACACTATATGAGGCTGCGGTTTACTCACCAGGGGACGACAGAAGGCGAATACAAATACCTCAGGAACCGATGTAAGAGAGTTCGCTTGAGCGTCCATGACCGTCTTGGGCGATTGCTCTTTGGTAGAGCTAAAAGGACCCAGATGGGTAGACGTACTAAGACTGTCGTAAGCCCCTCAACAACCAGGTATACAGTCTTGAAAGGTTGAATCTTCACCAAAGAGGACATGGCGGCTAGAAGCGGGGCCTTACCGTGGGGGTGCGCTCCTCAGGAAGTGATCACGAATGTATGTCGACGACGGCTCTTATGAGCATTCCAGGTTCCTTGAAGGCGCCGCTAGATAGATCCTATAGACTTCTTTTGTTCACAGGCAATATTGAGGTCAGAAGGCCACGGCGGTACAGATAGATGGCATGTGAATTCATGAATCTATTGGGTAGAATTGGTGTCATGTTAGAGGGAACCGCTGAGAGTCGGGTGACGTACAATAATAAGGTACGTGCGTATACGTGTAGTTCAAGGCGTTCGGTGAGCTTCACTCATCGCCGCGGTGGGCATTGGGCGAAGCCCCACACAAGCACTTGAACTGGTGACCGATGTGATGCTGGTCTGCATCGACACTCACGTTGAAGCACGGGTAATCGGGTATGTGTAGCTGTCGGGAGAGCAGAAGTGGAATGCTATTATAACGGAACGCTCAGTAATTCAATTACGCCTTCGGTCGTATCTAACTCTGTGGCCGCGATGAGCTATCACTGTTCCTTATGTGGCGTGAACCCACATTCTAGCACCTGTTTTGACGTGAGCCTGTTTGAACGAAATTGTGGCTGCAAGAAGTGTCACTGCGTTGCCCCGGGCGTCCTATACCATGCCCGACCTGATCAGGGCGGTAGCAAAATAAAAGTAATAAATATTGAGACCCGTAGGTCTACCACTCCGGGAAAGCGTGTCATCCTTGTGCAGGGGCCATGCTAATCTTCTCTGTATCGTTCCAATTTTTTCGTATGTCACCCCGAAGGGGACATTGAAGTAGGTGATCGGAAGGAAAGAACGAGCGCTGGTTTTGAGTTTTGTTGAAGTGGCGGGGCACGATAGTACCATTCGGTAGACCTCCACTATATTGTGGACAACAACGTTCAATTCGTCGCAACCTGAACGTTGAACAGTCAACTATCACCAAAGCACGATAATTTGATCACCCATTTGCGAGTACAAAGCTCAAAGCTTGCTCTTCAGTTTGAGCGACTTAGTTTGACTACCACTACCTGACTGAGTTGCCTCAATCGCTTTTGCCCTGTTAGACGATGCATGAGCATGCTAGCTTTCGACGGGCTAGATGGAACGACTACTCACCCCGGTTCAATCCATTGCGCAATCAATTTGAGACATTCCGTCCTCTCAGGTTCGTGCCACATGAGAGTCAGGAAATCATGGACAGCGAGAGGCTTTTCAACGTATGTGACTTGATCGGCACCGATGTCCCTTGTCATTCCCTGGCGTAAGAGCCTAATGGAATCAAGTAGAACCTCTGCGCCACCGGCGAGAATGAAAGCCCTAGGGTAGCCCTTGAAAGATACGTTCGTACGCGAAGAGAAGGTGGCGGGTGACAGGTATGGATTCGTCGCAGCCGCGGAGGGACCGAGAGACCCGCAGTAGGTGGCAATAAGCGAGTTCGTGCCACGGTTGGCTACGCTAACGAAGTCGGACGGGATGTTGTATTGAACGGCGGCTTCAATATTCCTTGTCGCAGGAGCCAGGTCAACCCAAGGAGAGCAGAGGATGAGGGCGCCGGGAGGGCGAGGTATCTGGGCACCGGCATGCCCTTGATTGTCGATTAAATGACGGACGAGGGCGAGAGCAAGATTACCTCCCGCAGAGTCGCCCTCGACGATGATGTCCTCCGGTGCGAATCCTACCACGTTTACGAGGTGGTTATATCCTGCGATGACATCTATAAGGCCCGCAGGGAACGGATTGTACGGCTTCATCGACCGATGCTTTGTCAAGCGGTACTCCACCGTCAGAGCTCGGATTACGTCCGTACTCGTGTGTTTTAAAATGCCCCGCGGGATATTTGACGTCGAGTCGTTTGGAGAAGCGGACTGGCGAGCGAAACCTCCGCCATGGATCGCGTAGATTACTTTCTCTCCTGGTCTCGGAGGAGAGTTGACTGGGAGGTCGAGCCCTTCTTTCTCCAGCCAGTAACCTGGAATACGTATTGACTCGAGATCTGCGTTCACGGCCCACTGCTTCACGTCTCCGACGATGAGGTCTGGTGCAGGGGATATCCAGATACCCTTGACTTTGGGACCTTGTTCGATAGCAAGGTAGTCGGGGTCTCGCCACCACATACCAGTCCTACGAGTAGTCATTGAGCCCTCGAATAAATGAGCCATGAACCTGATCACTCACTTAGCTACTATGTATGGCTTGTACTGGAGTAGTCTGATCCTCAGGGTCCGCTCCAGTGACCATGCAGAGCGGGGTCGATTGATGCTGGGTAACGCATAGAGGGCCCATAAAGGTGCACGAATAAAAGTCGTCGTAGCTGCCTCCCAGGCTAGGGAGAGCTTATTGACGGACGGGTTTGCGCCTGTGTTACTCATCCTAGCTCACTCGTCTCAGTTGAACAAGTGCAAGGAATCTCGAGGCTTAACGTAGCAGGGGATCCTGTTGTTAGACAACTGAAGAGCAGTAGCGAAAGACTATAAACTCACCCTGCTGGTAGCCGAGCGGCGAACGGAGCGCGTATAGTCAATCACCTGCTCTCTATTCCCCACGCTCATGTCGACCAAGGCGAACCCCCTGCCACTAAACGAAACTCTGCGCGATCTAGCTCTCTTGAGGTCGTGCGATGTTGACTTATCCACTCTCATTCCACCGAACTCGAGCACAGCGGCCTCGGCAGAGCAATCAGAGGCAGATACGACAGTAGAACGGTCCTTCGAGTTCGTCAAGGAAGCGCGAGCTACACTCAAAATCATGAATCGAGAGGAGGCGGAGAAGCAAGGAAGTAGAGTCGAGGAGATACGGAGTACTCTGGATGATGTTGCCCAAGGGTTGGATGATGCGGTGAGACCTTCGTGATGGTCGTGCATGGTAAGTTGCACTCGCGCTTGTACAAATTCGAAGCCAATGATGTAGTAGTTAGATGCACCTCTATCACATACAAGTGTCCAACATATCAGCGAGCGGAACCGCTGCATACAATCATCATCAGCGACAATGTGTTATATCCTACTCGAGTCTAATGTACCACCTGTGCGCTCTGACACAGTTCCGAGGCTACCGCAGACTTGTTTCGCCCGGCGACCCATAGTGTATTATGGACGTAAATGGATTACAGCTGCTATAGCATAGATATACAAATAATGACCGTACAATATCGTCTCCTAAGATTTAACTACCCCCACACCCGGCTCCTTCATGCGCTTCTGCACCTTCTCATGCAAAGCGCGTCCTACAACGCTCACAGCCGAAGAGTGGCATATCAACCCAATATCAATGGCTACGACTCTCCTAGATGCTTCAGTACCAGCTATGTCCTTGCGGACTTCGGATACCATTGACTGGAAGTCCGGTAGAGGTTGTAACAGCAGGCTACTATCACTTGTCGGTTTAGATTCGCCTGCGTGATAGAGAGAGCTTGAGCCGTCCATGATGAGCACTTGGGCATTTGCCATTAATCTAAAGTCTAATGCATGTCTGCACCAGGCATGTTAGTGCAAAATCTAGCTGTAGTGAATAGTGTGTTTACCTAAGATCCCCATACAGCACACGGAACCAGCCTGCTGTCTTGGCGAAGGTGACTACTTCCTTTCCTTCTTTCTGAGCCTTCACGCGTATATACTCCAGTTCTGCAACGATAGGCAGACTCTCCCGAAGCAGAGCGACCAGTCGGTGCAGGGCTTGCACTAGTGGCGTCTTGCGTAAGATATCCTTCAAGAAAGGTTCCACGTCTTCGTGCGGGTTGTACTGAGCAAGGATAGTCTCGACATCCGCGGTACTCTCGTCCACCTCTTCTAGAGTACTAGTACTCCGGGAGAAGCTGAGTTCGAATGATCCACCCGTGGGCGAAAGCTGGTCGACGCAGGAGATCGACACGTTATAGCCAGCAGTGTAGGCAAATTCCACTGTTTGGAGATCAAAAGACAACAGTCGTACGTCTGTCCACTTGTACTTCGTAGCCATTTGTGCCACTGCAGAGAATCAGCCTAGTGAGATTAAAATGACCAGAAGACCGCACCTTCTCGAGCGATGACCACCATCTTCGACACTCGAGCCCATTCCTCCGAGAACTCGTCTACGCATTTGTCGACATCCTCTGACACAAACGTCACTACCGCGTCCCGTGTATCATAAATAATCCGCTTGGAGGGACGAATGACGGTACTGCTTCCTGCGCGTTTTCCGACAGGCTGTTGCACATACTTCAGCTTGACGCAAGTGACAACCTGTGGTTTTTGTTCAGACCACCAATTCAGGGGAATGACGCGAATATTTGGCATAGCTGCTTCCGCCGCTGGGGCACCAGACAAGATGTCTGAGGCTTGAACACAGAGCGACGGCACCGATCGGGCCAGAGAGGAGTGTACATGTGCTAGGACAGCCAGCGAGGACGTTGTGTAATGTGGCTGAACGTGCTTGTAGGCAATTCCGCGGGACTTCAGTTGCATTTCCACTTTGGTGTATGCAACTCGTGCACTATATACGGGCGTTAGTGTGAGTATTAGCCGACAGGTGTTTTGAGCAACTTACCAGCAATAAGCATATAGTTCGCGTAAGACTTGGGTATCGAGACGGAAACTGCGGGTACACGAAGTTGAATGGCTATTTGCAGCATATTGAAACGGGAACGCTTACCTGGCGGAGGCTCTCTGTTCCCCCAAGCCACCAATTCCGTCGCCTTCATAAGCCGATCGTCTGCGTTTCTGGCCAGCGGGTCCAAGGGCATCTAGCCCCGAACGCTGCTGGATTACCGCCTCCTCTCCATGGATCCGAACCTCGTCCAGCCAGCCGATGTCCTCCATGATGAGCTCGGCATACATGGAGTCCCGACGTTCCTTGACGGAAATGAGGGCGTAGCGGAACTTCTCGTCTGTGATGACGAGGACCAGATAGTGATAAGGGAATGTAGCAAGTTGGATAAAGAGAGAGCCTCGAGTCGTAGAACCGAGCTTCTGAAGTTCTGTAAGGACCCGATAAGTTGCTATGCCGTATATTTGTGAAGCACAGGATACACGTACCGTCACGACTGAAGTTACGTTGACGGAAACTGCGCAGACCGAGGTAGTTGGCTTTCTGTTCTGCGAGGTCCGTTATAGTCTGTGGTGAAGGCATGGGTAAGTCTGCCATAGCAAACAAAACACAATAAGCGTACATTGAATCTCAGCGTCACCAGGGCAGTAGGTAGAATGATAGGATTTATGTTGATCGTGTCAGAGATAGTGGAGAATTTCGGGCCTCTACCAGCCGCAGCCAAGTCTCCTGTATCACGCATGCTAATCCTGCCTGACCGAGGGTCGATGGTAATGATGACGACCTCATCAGCGCAGAGATGCGTTCGCAGTACTAGGGCACCTTCTGTCTCGGGGTGTCAGGTCAGTAATCATATAAGCACGCAAAAGCTACTCACCTTCCGTGACGAGCGCTACCTCTCCAGGAGGACCAAACACGGATCGGTATGGCCCACGCTGTAGCTGAAGCTGGAAGAACGTCAAGATGGCTTTGGTATGCTTACGGACGACCTTTCGTAGGAGTTTCTCAACGTCAAGCTCGTCAGCGTTCTGTAACAAAAGCTCGTGAAAACCTTGCTATCAATGGAGAGATCGTGACTGTTTACAATACTCAGCTCTTCCTCTGGTAGGGAAGCGTCATCCGGAGATATCTGTATGCCAAGTGCGGTGGCCTGTGGTTCCCATTTCACCGACATTTTCATGCTCTCAACCTGGTCACTGGGACGAGGCTTGACTTCGACATCTGCTAGCTGCACTCGTCCGCCCAACTTGATGCGTTCTTGGAGCTCAGCAAGTACGCGGTCTTTTGGAGATCGATGTGACTTGTTCGTCGAACTGGGCACCTGTCCAGTCAGCGATTGCGATTGACTGTGAACATTTTGGCTCTGTGACGGCCGCACAGACTGAGAAGAAGGAGCTGTCGGTATAGGCGGTGCGGGCTGCGTCGGAATAATGGATATTGTTAACGTGCCGCCCAGTAGAGGTAGTTTAGAACGCGGGGGAGGGCGCCCAGGGATGGTAGCGGGCGGCTTGCGTCTGTACGAGGTTAGCTTAGAGCTGCAAAGTCAATGATGAGTTGAGACGGCGTACATCCAGTAAGACAGCGTTAAGGTTCTTCTGTCATTGCTCATCTCCACCTTAAGGTACTCTCCCCAGCCAAGAGCACGCAGCCGTTCCGCCTAGAAAAAAACTGCTATTAAAGTCGATCATGTATGGGGCTCATAGTCGGCCTACCTGATACCAAAGTATTTCCAGTTGGTACGACATAGACATCATCTCTAAGAATAATGTTTCATCCTTAGAGCTGGATGAATGGTAGAGGTAACTTACGTAAGAAGTTGTAGAGGCGCACGAGAGGAGCATCGAATACGCCAGGTGGTAGCTCATGTTTCTGAACCTCTGGTTGTCCCTCTACTACTGGGATATCCTCTGGAGGCGGCAAGTAGAAAGCTAGGCGACCATCAGCCTCGTCCGCAATATGCCGTTTCAGGACTCCAGCAGGCTTTCGAGGGAACTCTGGTAGAAAAAGGTCATTTAACATGCACGGACACAAGCTTCATTATGTTGAGTAATATCTACTAACCTTGCATCCCGGAAACGTCTCCACCGACGGTGAACAAGAACTCCACGTCGACCAAGAACCAGCCGTCGCCCTGTTTTGCGCCTTTCAGGCACAGGGACACTTCGAACAACTTCGGGACAGTAAAAAACACGCGTCCATCGCCGACACGGTAGTTGCGCATCTCGTGAGGGATAAGTTCCTGCATACGGAGGCGATAGCGCATGACATCCTCAATATCTGATAATGTCTTGGCAATCTCGTCGGACGAGAGAGGTGTTGGGGGAATAATGAATGACTGGGAACGGTCAGTTCGACTAGTATTTCTAAGACGAGCCAACTAACCTTGATTGAGGAAGGAAGTCGGCGATATGTTCCTGTAGTCAGAACATCTAGCGAAGTCAAGAGATCATGATTTCTTAGTCTTGCAGGATCTAATCCGTCGCGAGCGAACTTGAGCCCGTGAATAGCCTCTTCGAACTGCTGGTTCTGACCCATAAGGAAAGCTGTGATATTCTGCATTCCTCTCAGTACTTGTGCACAACCGAAGTTCTCTCAAGCTAACCATTGCTTTCTGTACAACCGACGCATCCCTGGACCACTTCACGACCGCGTACAGCTTCACAACTTGCTTCTTCGTTTTGACCACCCAGTCAGCAATTGTTCGTTTGCGCTGGGGGTCGGACATGTGTGGCATGCTAGAGGCAAGCAGTTAGACGTTGTACAAACTGATAGAATCAATTAACTTACGTTTCAGCAAGTTCCGTCAACTCTGCGTACATGGCTTGTGCCATGCGCGAGACGAGTTCTGCCAGAGGAACTTGACCATCGTACACAAGTGGCAGCTCCCGTTCAAGCTCTTCTTGGGAGGGAGAATTAGGCAGTCCATTTGGCACACTGTCTAGTATGCCATTCATGGCCTCTTGTTCCATAGCATGAGTGAGGTCGGGGAGTATTCTCCAGACCAGGTGGCGGTAGGCGGTCAACGGGCGTTGACAATCAATTATGGCCCGGCGTCGCGAGAGTAATCGGCGGTGTTGTTCCAAATATGGAAGGGCGGATCACAAATTCTGTTTTGGGACACATGGCGGCCATAAGAAGTACTACGTCACATATAGAGTGAGTATCTGTCTAATACCCCTCTAAGTACAAAGATACCGCTTGCATTAAACGTTAACAGCATATATATGGGCCACTATTTTATGCGCACTTTAGCCATGCCATATTGGCCCGTTGGATGGATACTTACCACAGTATATCGGTCAATATTTACAACTATTGACGCGTTTGAAACTCAGCCGAAATAATAATTGGAACGCGTCTCGAGGTCGTGTCGTGTTACTTCCACTACTACAATCTTCTTATCTGACACTGTAATAACAGCATGGTCAGTATATTTCTTGTTAGCTAATACGCAATAGATCTAATTGCTTGACAGTCTACACCTCGACGAACCAAGCGTAGACGTTCAGCTTCACCCCAGGCAGGGTCTTCGCCACCTGCACCGCGACCAGCCGACCTTGATGCAAGCTCCTCTTTACCACCATCGTCTCCTCCTGCGCCATTCTCAGACACCGACGATAGTTTGGATGAGAGAGATGCAGTAAGAGATGCAGAGGACGTAGATGATGAAGAGGAAGACGGAGAGGATTTGTTCGGGGAGAATTTGGATGAGTGCGTCTTTATCCTCGAACATAGATGTTCTGAAGCTCTGACGCGTTTTTATTAGTGATTACGCCGTAAACGAAGTTTTGGATCGTTACTCTGACGCGGATCTAGACGACGAACAAGATTTCGAGGCAATGACGGCAGCCCAACGACGAGCGGCCGAGGCGACAATGGAAAGACGAGACAGGCGAGAGCGTAGAGGTGGTCAGGGCGGACGTGCTGCTCGTCGCACGCGCTATCCTGGCTTCTTGGAAAGCGATGACATGGAAGACGAGGACGCTGCAGGGGGTTTATTGTCACAGATGAAACGACGTACCAGGAGACAGTATGACGAGAGAAAAGATTTGGATGATATGGACGGAGTGGAAGATGTAAGATTGGATCCTATGTGCTGTATCTTTCCCTCACATTTTCTACCACTACTAGGAAATACCCCTGGAACAACTGAGCGACATCAAAGCCAAGTCCATCGTGGAATGGATCGCCAACGAACGAGTGCGGCGGTCCATCATTCGACACTTCAGGCAGTTCCTCATGACCTACGTTGACGAAAACGGGTCATCAGTCTACGGACAACGGATTAGAAGCTTGGGAGAGAGTACGTCGATCAGAAATTCATTAGCAACATATTCAACTCACTCACTGTGTTCGCAGATAACTCTGAGTCACTCGAAGTTTCCTACCTCCACCTTGCAATCTCCAAACCTATTCTTGCATACTTCCTCACAAACTCCCCATCCGCCATGCTCGCCATATTCGACGAAGTCGCACTTGCTGCCATCCTGGTTTACTATCCTTCTTACGAACGTATACACTCTGAAGTCCACGTACGGGTGACCGACCTACCTCTTAGCTCTTCCCTCCGTGATTTGCGTCGTACAAATCTGAACAACCTTGTACGTGTGTCGGGGGTTGTGACGAGGCGCACTGGTGTCTTCCCGCAACTGAAGTACGTCAAATTCGATTGTCGAAAATGTGGCGCAGTTTTGGGCCCGTTTTACCAAGATTCCACTTCGGAGGTCAAGATTAGCTATTGCCCGAATTGTGAAGGTAGAGGCCCTTTCTCGGTGAACTCTGAGCAGGTGGGCCTCTCGATCATCACAAACGATTTATAATAATTGACCTTGCTCCGCAGACAATATATCGGAATTATCAGAAGATGACCCTCCAGGAATCGCCTGGCTCAGTGCCTCCTGGCCGTCTGCCCCGGCACCGCGAAGTTGTTCTCCTGTGGGATTTGATCGACTCAGCGAAACCCGGAGAGGAAATTGTATGTGTACCTTGCCCGGTTCATATTCTCTCTAACCTTATTCACGCAGGAAGTAACGGGTATATATAGAAATAACTTCGACGCGTCGTTGAACGCGAAGAACGGTTTCCCCGTATTCTCTACGATCATCGAGGCCAATCACATCAACAAGAAGGAGGATCAATTTGCTGCTTTCCGCCTCACGGAGGAAGACGAAAAGGAAATACGTGCTCTTGCTCGGGATGATCGCATTCGCAAGCGAATTATCAAGTCCATCGCGCCTTCTATCTACGGCCATGAAGATATCAAGACTGCGATTGCGCTCTCGCTTTTCGGCGGTGTTTCGAAAGACATCAACCGAAAGCACAGAATTCGTGGTGATATCAACGTCCTACTTCTCGGTGATCCTGGAACAGCAAAATCGCAGTTCCTGAAGTACGTTGAAAAGACCGCGCACCGTTCGGTGTTTGCCACTGGTCAGGGTGCCTCCGCTGTCGGTCTCACAGCTAGCGTTCGTAAGGATCCAGTCACCCGCGAATGGACCCTTGAAGGAGGCGCCTTGGTCTTAGCTGACAAGGGTACCTGTCTCATTGACGAATTCGACAAGATGAACGACGCCGATCGAACCTCTATCCACGAAGCCATGGAGCAACAGTCCATCTCGATCTCTAAAGCTGGTATCGTAACGACGTTGCAGGCTCGCTGCGCAATCATTGCCGCTGCCAATCCGATTCGTGGGCGATACAACCCCACCATCCCATTCCAGCAGAATGTCGAGCTTACAGAGCCCATTTTGTCGCGCTTTGACGTGCTTTGTGTTGTGAAAGACTCGGTTGACCCTGTCCAAGACGAGATGCTCGCGCGCTTCGTGGTGGGCAGTCACTTGAGGAGTCATCCGAAGTTCGAGCATGAGAAGGACGAGATGGATGTGGGCACAATTCTTGACGCGGATGTAAGTAGATCTCCATTACAAGTGTTCGATAATGCTGATAACCTGTTACATAGCTCATCCCCCAAGACACTCTGCGCAAGTACATCATGTACGCTCGTGAGAAGGTCCGACCAAAGTTGTTCGACCTGGATCAAGAGAAACTCTCCCGTCTTTTCGCCGACCTAAGGCGAGAATCTCTTGCTACAGGTTCCTACCCCATCACCGTCCGTCATCTGGAGAGCATGATTCGCATGTCTGAAGCCAGCGCCAAGATGGCGTTGCGTGAGTATGTCCGCGCAGACGACATCGACCTTGCCATCTCGGTCACTGTCGGCAGCTTTGTGAGCGCGCAGAAAATGTCAATCAAGAAAACTCTCGAGAGGGTACGTGGACGAGATATATTCGCTGTAGTTCTACAATTAATACTGCATACACTGTAGGGCTTCCGCAAATATCTTACGCAAGCTCGCGATCATGAGGAGTTGCTCGCCTTTCTACTCGGGCAAATCGTCAAGGATAAAGTACGCCTCTACCAACTCCAGAAACGCGATCAGCCGGCGTCTGTCACGGTCAAGGTTACAGAGCTGGATGAGCAGGTAAGCATTGTTTCCCCCTTTGTCAAGCATTCGTTCTAACGTCTTTTATAGGCGAAGGAGCACGATATCTTTGACACTGCGCCCTTCCTGCGTTCAAAGTTGTTCGCTACGAATGGATACAAGGTCGCAGATGGTGTTATCGAGAAAGTATTCCGAACGACATAGGAGACTGTATATTTTTCAGGCTGTTTCTAGTGGGATGTAGTTGAGTGTACATTATAAATGACCGTATTTGCTGATAAAGAACTCATCAAAGAAGCTTATCTGGCGAGCTCTTGCATCATATTAGCGATTCTGAATGGTAGAACCGAAGGGGGGTCTCACACTCCCAGGCCTATTATATCCGGCTGGTGGCAGGTTCGCTATCGGAATCCGCACCTGTCTGCTCCCATATGGCATGGATCCGCATGACACACCTATCGTCTTGATCTCTGTGCTTCTGAGCAGCTTCGCCAGCTCGAAGTATGATCTTCACTACCAGGTTGCAGCAGTTTTGCATGCCGCCGTGCGGTCTGCAAGGCACCTCGTCTTCCTTGCGATGTTCTTTTCCGTAACCCCTTCCGCTGCAGTAGGTCTCGAGCTCGTCAGAAGATACAAGCAGACCTTGTGGACCATTACGACTGGTCCGCAACGGCCCATAAGAATGGCATATAAAAGCGTGGTACTCACGTAAATTTCTGCGCAGTGGCTTGCTCCACTGCGTTCAAGTTGTGGTCAGCCATGGTTTCCCTCATAGCAGCACTAACTGTTCTTGCGGCTACGACGTCTTGTCTAGGTTCTTCCCCCTTGGTGCGACACGAGTCTCGCCGTATTCTGCCTCCTCACTGGGAACAGTCTCATCGTGCACCTGCCAACTCTATTCTACCTCTCCGCATCGGTTTGGCTCAGCCCAACCTCGATCGTCTCGAAGAGCTTCTTCTCGATGTCTCACATCCGGAATCGCTGAACTTTGGTAACCATTGGTCGGCGGCCAAAGTCGCTGAGACATTCCGCCCCAGTGCAGCAACTATCGATGCCGTTCGCGGCTGGCTCGAACAGGAGGGCATTGACCGGTCTAGGATACGTCTCAGCCAGAGTGGAGGTTGGATAGAGGCGAATGTTTCTATCGCAGAGGCTGAACAGCTTCTCAAGACAGAGTATCATGTCTATAACCATGCACTAACTGACGTTAAGCATGTCGGTTGCTCGTCGGGATATCATCTCCCAAAACACATCTCGAAACACGTCGAAATCATCACTCCGACCGTTCACTTCGATGCGATGCTAAATGGACGGGTTTCCCAGTTGCATAGGCGGGACTCGCAGCTCGGAAATGCTGACGATGGCTTTGGTCCCATCTCGCCAGTGAGCACTGGTGTCATCAAAGTGAATTCAAACTACCTCGGCGTGCAGTGATCTCCAACGATATTGACAATGTTTATAGGAAATTATTGATGAGCTGGAAAACTGCGACCAACATATTACTCCAAACTGTCTTCGCGCATTGTACAGCTTCGCATATATTCCTCTTGCGACTAAGAAGAATAGTATTGGAATAGGTAGGCGTCCTTGCCCTCGTATTGCGCAATCAGAAGACTTACTCAGTACTGCCATAGTGGAATACACGCCAAACGCATATGTTGCGTCTGACCTGGACTTGTTCTTCAAGAATTTCTCTCAGTCACAGATTGGCGAACGCCCGGTTTTGACGAGTATCGATGGAGGTGCGAGAAGATCGTGTGGTTTACCATTCTCTCTAGAAAACCGACCGTATTATTTTCAGGTGTCGTACAGACCAACCGAACTGGGTTCAATCAGAACGGAGAGTCAAACTTGGATCTACAGTTTGCAATGGCGCTCGTCGGCAAGGGCGAGCCAGTTACCTTGTATCAAGTCGGAGATGTGCAAGAAGGTATGTACGTGTCAGCTACTGCAGTGAGACTTATACTTACCCTTGACCCTGTATTAGGCGCATCATTCAATAATCTCTTGGACGCTCTGGATGACTCGTTCTGCTCTTTTGAGGGAGGAGACGACCCTTCGCAAGACAGCGTTTATCCAGACCCGGCCCCTGGTGGTTTCAAAGGTACGTTTCGAGGCACTCACATTCTTTCACCGGGTTGACGGAGTTTCTATTTTGTAGGAAAAGAAGATTGTGGCACCGTCAAACCGGCTTCCATTATATCGACGTCATACAGCTACAATGAAGCAGACTTGACGCCATTTTATACCGCCAGGCAGTGTGCAGAATATGCCAAGGTTTGTACTGGCTTCTCGTTTATTGAACAAAATATCGGGCTGACAAGTACGGCGCTGTTCTAATAGCTCGGTCTTATGGGGGTAACAGTGCTTTACTCTTCAGGCGACGCGGGCGTTGGAGGAGCGCGAGGGCTGTGTCTTTTACCTAACGGGACACAGTCTCCAACAGGAAACGTTTTCAATCCCAAATTTCCTAGTAAGTGATTTAATTACAAATATGCCGCGAACGGAACATTGACAGGTTGCTTTACAGGCACATGTCCATTTGTCACTAGTGTTGGTGCAACTCAAGTCGTCGCAGGGCACAAGGTGAGCTTTATCTCTGTCAAATCGCCTCTCACCACCAATTCACCTCCTTTTAGGTCACTGACCCGGAGTCTGCTACATACGAAGTCATCTTCTCAGGCGGTGGCTTCAGTAATCATTTCGCCATTCCTGAATATCAGAAGCCTACAGTACAAAGCTGGTTAACTGACCATCCCCCGCCGTACCCTCCCGACATATGGAATTCGACCGGTCGATCTCGTGGATATCCTGACATCGCAGCGAATGGGTGAGCTTCAACGTTCTTCTGGCCTCAGAGATGCTTATATGTCACACGCACTGTGACCTATTCCAGAGCAAACTATGCTGTTGCTGTCGACGGTGTATTTGAGCGTGTCTTTGGAACTTCTGCGTCTACTCCTGTGATGGCTGCAATTCTCCATGCTGTCAATGACGCTCGACTCGCGATAGGCAAGAAACCGATTGGCTTTATCAATCCCACTGTATGTGTCCCACCCTATGTGGTATATATCGAGTACCTAGCTCGCTACTAATTGATCTTTCCCCTTCACTAGATCTACACAGATAACTTCAAGAGTGCTTTCAACGACATCAGGAATGGCACAAATCCTGGATGCGGTACGCAGGGTTTCAGCGCAGTCAAAGGGTGGGATCCAGTGACTGGATTGGGGACACCTAACTTCCCGGTGTTGCTTGCAAAGTGGTTGCTGCTGCCATGAATGCATTGAATGATGACCCTCATTATATCTACTTTCGAAGAAATACCTCATTTACTCCTTACTTACCTTCGAATATCAGCTCATCTTCCCACGCTACCCACAACGTACTAAGCCAAACAGAGTGTGCATTGCTAAGCTACTCAACGTGAAGTTTACAACACTGCGAAGGCTTGGATTTTCTGATTGATAACGGTGAGTACAGGCAGGGGTGGGGCTGGAGGTGTCATTGTCCGCGAAACAAGATCGGCAATGCATGGGAGTAGGAGTGATTGCTGAGGGGGAATGGGAATCAAGATGCGCAAAGGGAAGACGGACAGATACAAAGTAATGATGAAAGCATAAAGATAACGACACGATGCTAATGGGTACAACAGATGATAAGTCCCAACGATGAGAACTTGACCCCTAGTAAAGAAGCGACACTCCGTTAGAGTGAGTTTGCAGTATAGAGTGCGGTAACACTTACTCCTTGAGAGCGTTTAGGATTCGTAGACCCTATGCCGGGTTGTTACGTTGATTGGAGATTGCAAGTTAGTGATGAGTGTGTGTGATTGACTGTGCAGGGATGGGACAGCTGGTGATGCTGCGAGGGACTATTGGCGGCGTCCATGAGTAACAGGAGCAGTAGACTCCAGGAACATCTTGGCGGTGAGAGGCGAGAGAAGAGGAGTATAACTGTTTGTATGCGAGATGGAGGGAGTATGTGGATGCGAAGTAGAGTATGGTACGAGAGAGGAGTATGACTGTTTGTATGCGAGATGGGAGGGATGATGTGGATGAGAAGGAGAGTATGGTACGAGAGCAATGATTTCCGTGAGCGCGGGGAGAGATGGGCGCGATAAGGGATTAAGCACTCTCCGGATCGCAGGCTGCTATTTCGTAGTACGGAGGCCATGGGCCAAGATCTTCGCTGGCCTTCTCCTTTTCACCGTATCCCGCGGCCTTCTGGGCGTCCAAGAATTCAAGTTCTTCACGGAGGCGCACAGAAACATCATGGTGGTCAACGGCGAAGTCGTTAGCATCCACGTTGAGCGGTGTCCACACACTCGGCTCAGTTCCGGTCGACTGGGAGCGTGCATCCCCAGAGGCGGAGAACACACTACCCCCCTCCTCATCTGAGTCTGAATCTGCGTGGAAACGTTTCGCTTGCATTTCGTACTCATCCTCCGAGTCATCTTCTGCCACGCGCTTTCCTTTACCCTTCGAGGAGGACGCGCGGGAGCCACTGGCAGTTTGGTTGGACTTAGCAGCCACGGTGGCAGAGTTGGAAGCCCGTGCAGGGTTGCTCCGCCTGTTGTTATGGCGCGAGCGCGAGGAGGAGGCCATAGCCTTCTTGGGGGCCTCTGAAGCAGTTTCGGTCCTTTTGTCCGCCAACCGTGCAGAGCGACGCTGTACCTGAAACAATTCAACCTGGTAAGCTTCGAATTCGCAAAGAATGGTCCAGTAAAACTCACGGTAGTGCGACTCGAAGCCGCGTCCACAGGCGCGATTACGGTCGCATCATCTCCGGTGACGGTGTTGGTTGACGGAGCATCCGGTATGTATAGGGTCTTTGCGGGGCTAATGCAAGTGAGTGGCTGGTTCTGCAGAGTGGTAGGGTTGTTCATGATCCGTTGTACAGAAGACAGTAAAAGGGATCGCACCGGAATCGCTTCAGGCTGTTTGGCCTTGCCAGTGCTGGCCGGAGTCTTTTCAGGGCTATAGGCACTAGCGAGATCGGACGTCATTCCTGCAGCCTCAGCATCGCTCTGCCCAGCCTCATCTGAGCGAGCCTCGCTTGCTGCGAGCTGTAGTACGCGTCAGTTTCACTACGCGCCGGCTGTTCATGAATTACGACCTACCTGAGCCTTTGCGAAGGTTCCCCGCTTTGGCGTGGTTGCAAGATTGTTCAAGTTTACCGTTGTCTGCAAGGTAAAAACTAATCAATACACGGGGAATAGCACCTATGACGGTATCAAATACCTTCGGCGATGAACCCGTCGCTGGCGTAGTTTTACCAGCTTCTTCTTGCGTCATCTTCTGCTTCTATTCAACCGAAAATGTATTCATATTTCACGACTTAGAACGAGTAGTCCTATCGCATCTCCTTACCTGCGTGCCTGTGGTGGATGGCCCGGGAACTGCCGTCGAGGCCACTCCAGAGGTCGTCGATTGAATGCGTCTACGGCGGGGTAGGTCGCGGGTGCGTCTGGCGCTTGCTTTGGTCTCTGCAGGTGCCACTGGAACCGTTGCAGTCGCGGGTTGTGCAACGGCCGCTACAGCTTGCGCTTGGCCAACCGGCGGAACGGCTGTGGCTACAGTGGCCTCGGCCGCCTGCGCTGGAACCATAGCTGTGGCCTGTCCTTGCTGTGGCGCTGCCTGCGGTCCCTGCAGTCTATCGTCAGTGGCTATAAACCGTATCAACACAGTGATATTACCTGAGGCGCTACATTCGCTTGCGCTGCTGCTGGGGTGATGGGGGCCACTGGGGCCGGCACTTGTGCTGCTGCTGCTTGCTGCACCTGTATTTGGGTGTCACTATCCTCAATAAAACTGTATCAACTCGGTGGTATTACTTACTTGAGGATGTTGAACATTTGGCTGCGCAGGCCCTGTGGCCCCCGCGGCCTGTGTCGTTGTCGTCGGTGCTGCTTGGCCTGTCACATGACCGATTCCTGTAGCCCCTGCTTGCGTCTGTTCATCCTATTGCTAGAAGTTAATAAAGCTACAACGTATGAGAAAGCAATCCTCCCTTACAGTAGGGGTCGTAGCAACCACAGGTACTTCTGGCTCTTCCCACTGACTACGATTGTTTCTTTTGCCGTGATCAAAATTCCGATGCTGTTTGGCTTGCCAGTTCTCGCCATAGATACCTCTACGCATCTGCAACCAGGGTCAATACCTCGAACTCTGGTGACACCACATCGCGACAAGACTTACTGCTTTACAACGTCTCGAAGATTGCAGGAGGATAGGTGTTTCACGAATAGGTGACCGCGTTTACGCGACTACAAACAAGTAGTATTCGGAGACGGCGCAAGTTAGAGAGTAAAGGATGGCCAAGGCCAGAGAATTGTGCGAGGGGCCAGACACCTGAGGGGTTGAGTGGCAGAGGAGAGAGGTCGGCCACAACACGTCGTGGTGGTTGAAGTTGTGAAGACACGAGGTCGACGACAAGACGGGTTGAAGTTGGGAGATCGGTTTAGTTACGAGCGGAGCTGAGACTGCCTGGTGATGGCAATAACCACAATTCCGGCAACGCTGAGTCCAATAAATTCAGGTAAATTATGGGAATAAATCACAGGTACATAAAGTCCTGAATCTATCGCCCTGCCAAATTTCATAGAGAATAGACGGGGTTGGGAGGAGGGAGGGAGGAAATTGTGAGTGTCGTGTTTCGGGGTCCACGCTGATGGCATCCGTGCGCGGCCAATCAGAGGCGGAGAAAACCCGAATATCGTAGACTCTGACGGCAAGAGCCTGCTCCGAGCAGCCTCTCACGCGCATATTTCAATACGCTACTCCTTTACTGCGACTATCATCCAGTCTACACGTTACAAGCACTGTCGTATAACGGTAAGCTATGATACTCAGGATATTCAGGACAATGCCACTCACCACGTGCAAGTCTTCATAGGCGCTAATTTCCTTCAAAAGCCCAGCAACGCGCGGCCGCGACAGGTTGTTTCCTACGACGTGGCATGGGATGGAGGCGGTGGCAGCGATGGCGGGCGATCTGTGCATTAAGGGGAGATTAGAGCATCTCGTGAGCTGCAGGGCATATGCAGACTATCACAGACATACTCACCGTTCATAGTTGGACTATCTCCAGACACTTTGGTGACGGGGCGGTCGTTTTCTCGACGTTTTTCATCGAGGACGACGACTCCAACCACACTTACCAAGGTCGGCGTCGGGAATCAACGTGGACCAACAAACTCATTCGGGAAATTGAATCAACGATCATGTGCCTGCTCCAGAGCCGAGAAGCGAGCAGAGCACGGCTGTTCGTTTTTCGGTCGCAGCGTTTCAAGCGCAGGTCAATCGGGCAAAGCGGTCCTCTGTCGCTGCGCTCTACATCCCCAGCACACTCCCTATTCTCGACCATTTGGACAGAACATACGCAATTTTTATGTGTGAATTTTCGGCGAATTTTCTCAGTATGCAGTTGGCCAAAACTGCGATTGAAGCACACATCGTTCTATTATCTCCTCCTGAAATAAAATGTTTGCCGCCGAGTCCTGGCCACTCGATTGGGTGCTATTACACCCGTTCTCTCTCTCCGACCGGGAAAAGGGACATCAGACATGTCTAGCGAGTTCCCCCACCGTTCTTGACGACGACCTCCTCGCTCTCAACGTCCCGCGCCGTCTTATGGCTAGTCATGTCACCGTGCTCGCTGCCCCACTTGCCGTCCTTTGCTGCTTCTAAATCATCTCATGCTACCTTGAATATGACTCGTATCTCACGCTCTCAACTTGTTGCTCCATACTCATCGCGGTCGCAGTTGCTCAGACCGCATAACTCCTCGTGCGTCGTCAACGTTCAATGTTCGATTACTGCTTCAACATGAGCAAGTTACAATACACGAGCTCTCGTACCTGCGTTGTTGAGCTTCTGGCCCCCTTCTACTGTCCCTCAGTCCTATGTATGCCACGTTGTATATCCAGGCCACTCGACCATGTACTATTCAAACTATCTTCTATGCAAGTCCTCGGTCACTTTCTCTCCCATGTAATTCCTGTTATGCCACTCAATATCATTCCATAATCCCCATTACCCCAAAATATGACCTTCTACCACACCACGTTCGTACCAGGATAGACCAAAGAGTGCTCCTGTGCCGATATTCCTTTGATCAGTCCTCGCGGTCTTCGTGGCTGCATTTGGGTACAGCTTGCCCCAACAATGCTCTGGAGCTAACTTCCGCCTTCCCTTCCTTGTAGCTTACTCGAAGAATCATCAACGTATTGGCCCATATTCAGATGACGAAACTTGCCACGAATGCGCTCATTTTTTTTTCGTTATATGCTTCGCTTCTGAGCGGATCGATAGGCCACACGACTGCGTAATGCCCGCGCAAGAGGAAAAACACCATGCTAGCCGAAAGCAAATGAACACTAAGGCTTGCCAAGGTGCGAGTCTATTTGGCACCCACGAATGAAGTGGATCTGATACCTCCGCAGCATTCTATAGGTCATGCATAACGGCGTTATGAAAGCCCTTCAATCGCGGAGAGATTGTGAGCTTTATTGACGGCCAGCGCGCCTGCATTAGTGCTTTAGAAGCTTATATGTGGTATGTATCTGAGTTTATTACTATTGCGCGAGTACACTGAACGCCACCCAAGGGTACAAATAGATGCGATCTGGTCAATGAACCATAGCCTCGGTCGATACACTCCATTGCTATGAACGACACACACCCCGCCGCGTCGATTACTGGGTCCGGACGACTTCCTCTCCCGGCTACCACATATATTATCCTTCCCACCATCCTTCTATCGTTTGTCGTCGCACTACGTCCGGGGCTACCTATACGTATTGCTACGGTCATCCTGCACGCGTTGTGGGCGCTTGATGGCACAAAATATTCGGGAGGTGGTGGCTACGAGGACTACCTCAAAGGATCCTTCCTTGGCGCGACATCTCTTATGGCGGTCTATGTCCTTATCCTGACTGACCCCATGATCGAGTGGAGACACAGCTCTCTCCCCAACACCCAGCCTATAAGACTGCCGTTGTGGCAGCGCATGTATTGGGTGGTCTGCGCGTCACTTAATAATCGTGGATTGGGATGGTCGTTTGAGGTGAGCGTCGATCCTCGTATTCTGCGAACCTTCCAAGGAAATTAATACATCAACCCACTAAGGTACCATATATCCCTCCCCTACCGAACCTCGAACGTTGGCCCTTCCTGATGCGCAGGACACGGCAGCTCCTATGGAACTTACTCCTCGTTGATATCGCACAGACATACGAGCGACTAAACCCGGTTTTCTCGACAGACAACACAACGAGCATGTGGTCACAAGGGCTCATCGTCGGATACTTTAATCTAATAGCCCGACTAATCGTTGCCTGGGGGATGTTCAACATCCCGTATTGCTGGTTGAGCTTAGCTTGTGTAGCTACAAGAATACACGAGCCCAGGGACTGGCCTGATACCTTCGGCAACTGGAGTGATGCCTATACAATACGGAGGTTCTGGTCGTAAGTCGTATGATTGGACCGTCAGTCATGTTGAATGTAGCTTACATACTCGTGTAGACGGTGCTGGCATCAGAGGTTGCGGCGTGTGAGCGACTATCCGATCATCTACATATTCTCATACTCATGAAGTCTTTTCTCGTTGCCTGTACTCCTCAGTATACTGCAGCAGCTGGAAAATCAGCAGCGTGTCTCTTGCGCTGTAAACCTGGTACCTGGCTCTCCGCCCGTGTACAACTCTTCTTCGGCTTCGGGGTATCCGCCCTTGCCCACTTTCCAGGAGACCTGATGGTCAACCCCTCTTGCGCAGGGGCCTCTGCGCCGTTCTTCCTCTGGCAAGTCGTCGCGATCACGTTCGAAGACTTTGTCATCGATGTCGGGCGGCATTGCGGTTTGAAGGAGGGAATGTTAACACATGTTATAGGATGGACGTGGACATTTGGGTGGTTCGTGGTCATGACTAGTAAGTTCGTGGAATGGACGTTCTTGGCAGGTGCGGGGATGCATGAGCCCATGCGATTTTCTGTGATACGTCCATTGCTGGATTATATGGGGGACGTGACTGGAGTCAATGTTCAAGGATATATTGCATCTGTTGCCAGCACAATGTAGCCCGTATGCACGGTTACTTTCCATTATATGCAGTACTCCTTGCAGCCAAATTACCACAATACTACCAGCAGTGCCACATATGCAAATTGCCGCGCAATACCCGCAAGACTCTTCTAGCCGCAAGCCAACATCAAGGTGCGAGTCGACTTGACAACTCACAAGTGAAGTGGGTCTGATTGCATCGTCACATTATATAGGTCATGCATAGCCGCGTTATGGAATCCCTGCGAGTCTATGAGCTTCGTTGACGACGGTGAAACCTGAGGCCTGACGCATAGATAAGCCTTGCGAACTCACTAAAGGCGACAGCTTGACTGGTTAGGCCTTCTGACACTCCGACTACAGAACCTAGAAGACTGAGCTGAAGGATTAGTAGTTGCAGGAGGGGGTCTGTCTATATGACCGAGAGTACCGGAAGCAGAAGAAGCCAGCTTTAAAGTGACGACTCGGGGTAAGTAGAAAGTATTAGACCTGCCCATCCCCGATCCATTTCACTCACCTATATCTTCTCATACTGACAAAGTAACCTCTCGTACTCACACATAGTTCATCGAAACTGTCGGAAAATCAGCTGCGCGTTTATTGCACTGCAGACCTGGCACCTGGCTCTCCGCCCGTGTGCAACTCATTGTTGGCTTCGGACTATCCGCACTTGTCCACTTTCCAGGAGACCTGATGGTCAATCCATCCTCGGCAGGGTCCACTGCGCCCTGCTTCCTTTGGCAAATTGTCGCGAACACGTTCGAAGACTTCGACATCGATGTCGGGCGGCATTGCGGTTTGAAGGAGAGAACGTGGACGCACATTGTAAGATGGATATGGACGTTTGGTTGGTTTGTGGTCATGACTGGCAAGTTCGTAGAGTGGACATTCTTGGTAGGTGCGGGGATGCATGAGGCCATGCGCTTTCAGTGATACGTCCGTATTGCATGAGCGCACGAACACGGGCTTATTTTCAGGAGTATGGATGCCTAAACTTCATGCGCTTAGGGAATGTTCCCAAATGAAATCTCCCGTCTCTTTCACCATCTCATCCGGTACCTCATGTCCCGCACCCGGGTATACAATTACCTTCTTGACTCCCACATCCACGTTCAAACGCCTAACCACTTCCTCACTACTCACCCACGGCACCACCTTGTCATCCGCCCTGGATAACACGAGGATTTTCTTGCCGATGAAGGGATTCTCAGACGGATTCGATGAGGTGTATGGTACGCGAGCTGCGTCTGTGGCGTTTGGATAAGAGAGAAAGGTATTAGGCACGATCGGTGGTGCAAACGTCACGCCTGAGACAGCAGCACGTTGAGAGATGAGGTGTGTACAGCTGGGGCAACCTATCAAGGAGACAGGCGTGATTAGTTACAGCGTGTCATCAGGGAAATAAGAAACATACCAATGATGGGAATGCCTAGGGAAAGTCGCGGTTCTTTGGGCCATATGTCGCTATAAGTCCGGAGAACGAACGAGTCATAGAAGCAAGAAGAACGTACCATGTCTCAGAGCCCACCATGTTGCATAGCCGCCTGGACTGATTCCTCCGACGAGCCATTGGTCGACAGTGGCCTCACCTGAGGGGAATATGTATGCAGGGAGGAAATCGATAAGGTAAGACACATCCTTTGCAGTACCCACTATGATTTATTGGGTACATCAGGCGCGGACAGTCAGAAGCACAGAGTTGGCGTCGTAGGAAACATTCCGTACATATCAATCCCGAACTATTAATGCCAGACAGCACAGTTACTTCAAAAGCTGACGTTTTACGAGTATCATACTCACACGTGGTTTGTGTTACCCTCCGTCCAAGCCCCAACAGAGCCTTCGTGCACTAGTCTGTGCCCATGATGTCGTTGATCCTACTCGCAATCGAACTCGTCAACTCCTCCCTCGCCCTGTACTAGTACAAAGAAGCACTTACAAAGGTGACAATGAGCAGGTCTCTCTCTTGCTTCCTTCCACCGGCCTTGTTTGCTTCGACTTGCTTGAGAATGTCTCCGAGACGCGGGTGCAACTGCGCTGCCCTTCCTGTCCTGCCGTGTAGTAAGAAGAATATCGCGACGTTTCCTGTGACAGCGGAGAGCGGAGTAGACATTTACAGGGAGGCCCGCAACGTGAACGACACGATGGGAGACGGGGGTCGACATTCTGCGAGCACGTGTGAGATACGCAGCATAGAGTCACTGAGAGGGGGAGAGCAGGACACGGGAGAAAATTCGGGATGATCGGACGTTCACGAGGTCTTGTTATTACATACATGAGATTGCATACGTATGTTCTACTGAGCAGATTAGCTCTGACTCTCACCGATGAGAGTGGAGATATAATGGTCTGCGTGGAGAACATGCACTGGCATGCATGGTAGCTTTAATTATGGTAGTTATAGAATGGTAAGCTATTCCTGTGGGACTTCGACGGTGGATGTTAACGACGGAGTATTTGTATTGTGTGAGCGGCAAGCGTTGAATACAGGAAAAGTCTACGTACATATGTTCACCCATTTGTCGTCTTTCAGGCCTAGATTATTCACTGAGCATTTCCACTGATTATTAAAAACTCACGAATATGTCCCTTTCATGAACAGGATTACACTGACTCCGTTTACCATGGGTGTTGTGGTGCTGTTGTCTTCGGGCGTCGACGGGAGACTCGGGAGTAGTACAGTTGACCACAAAGAGTAGTCCAATTTTCCTCAGACAGAGAGCTGTTAACGTTGAGCATACCACTCGTTTGTGGTATAGTAGCAGCACCACGGACAGTGACCGCAACAAATAAAGATGCGTTTCACTGACGATGCTGTCACGGTGGCGCTTCTGGGTATCGCGAAGCCTCCTCTTCCCTCCCATATGCTGTCCCTTCTTCCAGTCACACAGCCCCTTTCTCCCACACGGCACATCGCTTCTTGTCACCGTCGTCACACAAATCATACCAAGTGCTATGTATATATCACTCTGATGGCACGTCCCCCGAGCCCCCGCCTCGACTCTCCTCTTAGCCTCATCCAGTGCAGAGACGCAGATTCAGGCAGTCCACGCCCTCCACCATTACAATGTTCGCCCTCCCGCTCCTCTCTCTCTCTTCGCTGCTCCTCTCTGCCGACCCAGGTACGCGTCCATCTAGTAGCTGCTTACTGAGAGTATTTGTCGTGAATCGGCTAACTGGAGGCTACGCGCGTTGAGCTACGGAGTGCAATGGACATGCTGAGCTTTGCGACAGGAGCTACGGGAACATCACTTTTCTCGGAGGTGCGTTGTTCTTACTTTCCTCCATACCCGCTTTCTGAGTATAGACCGCATATAGCCCTTTGCCTTTAGCGAGGACCCCTTCGCGCGTATGTTCTATTCTCCATCTTTGCCTTATCCTCACCAACTGACCTCGACTTGTAGTCGTTACAGACCAAGAAGTCTCCATCATAGACTAACTCAACCTCGGCGCCCGTCTCCTGCGCTCAATCCCACATGTACGTTTCTCTCCCCTCCTCTTCTCCCTCCCTCTCTCCCCCATCCTCCCCCCTTACCACTCCCCATTCACTCTCCTCTCACCCACCACACTCACCTACCACCGCTAACACCCCAAGCCGGAAAGATAACACCCTGCACTTCTGCCACACCTCCTGCGCCTTTTTCGACGGCAGCACCGTCCTCTCCTACCTCACCACCGTCAAGTCCTGGCTCGACGCCCACCCCTCCGGGGTCCTCACCCTCCTCTTCACCAACCCCGTGGGCGTGTCCCTGCTCGATGTTTGGAATCCTGCGTATGAGGGGAGTGGGGTGGCGAGGTTGGCGTATACGCCCCCCGCAGTGCCGACGAAGCAGAGTGATGTGCGTAGCGTTCATTTGTTTTTTGTCGATTTCTAAAATTGGTGTGGGTTGATCTTGGTGTGCTGACGCATGCATACGTACAGTGGCCAACCCTAGGAGACCTAATCTCCTCAGGCAAACGCGTCGTCATCTTCTTGAACGCAGGCGCAGACACGGGCAGGAGCGTCCCTTATATCCTCCCCGAGTCTGAGATGGTGCGTCTCTGCTCTTCCCTCCTTCCCTGCCCACTCTTCCCCACCACTCTCTCACTCTCCTCTTCGCCCTTCTTCACCTTTACCTCTTCGCCCTCTTAATTCGCTCACACTTGTATGCTCACTACGTTCGTACCCACAGATCTGGGAAACCCCCTTCTCCGTAACAGACCCCTCCTTCCCCTGCTCCGTCGACTGCACCGCCGGGCCCCCGCCCACATGTACATGATAAACCACTCGCTGAACAAGGACGTGCTCGATACGGGGATCATCGTTAGTGATCCGTTGGATGCGGGTACTACTAATGATGTTGATTCGTATGTCTCTTTCTGGCTTTTCTCTCTCTTCCCCTCCCTCACACACACACTCCCCCCTCCCTCCCTTTCTCTTTTTGAGTACGGCTTTGGAGTCAGAGACAAACCGCCAACGCTCACAAACAGGATCAAAGCCCAATCAGCAAAATGCACCCAATTCGCCAACGGCCGCTCGCCCGACTTTGTCCTCCTCGACTTTGTCAACATCGGGCAGAGGCTGCAGCCTGTTGATGAGTTGAATGGGTTTAGTTCGTGAGTAGGAGTAGTGGTTTAGTTCGTGAGTCGGAGGACTTGCACTTGAAGGGAGTCTCGGGCTTCAAAATATACGAAGTCCACGGAGCTGTGTGGTGAGCTGGTGGTTGCTGTCGGTCTTTACTTGGCTTTGTGTTTGGTTTACGACATTTTACGACCTTTCATGACTTTTCTCGTTGTTTAGGTATTTGGCAGCTAAATAAATTGCTATTTATTGGGTTTGGCGCGCATCTGTAACCCTGCGGGCCACGACACTTACGTTCTTGACCACCTTCCTTATATAGCCACACTCTTTGAGACTCACACGCGAGCTCCTTTCTACCTCTTTCTACCTCATTAGTCCCCCCCGCTGGACACTATATTCCTACACCGCCGACGTCCTTTATATACACTAGCAGGTGCCCGTGACTCCGTCACGCTAGAAAGGCAGAAGTGCGAGGAGCCCCGTTACAGTGGCTCGAAAATGTAGGCCACACGTTATGCAATATGCGTAAAGCGTTAGCGGTGGGCGCGAGTACGCGGGTTTATTGACAGGTCAATGCCACCAGCGCTCCCTGATATTTTCAGGGAAACCTAATATAGGGTTAGAGCAAACGCGACCGTCCCACTTGGCCTTGAGCTTTAGTGGCCCGTCAGGAAAAGACCTGATGTGACCCATAAGAGATGACGGCCTCCAGCCAGAGCAAAAGTACACATCACCGTACACATTACCGTACACGAAAGCAGTGTGAGGCAGCTACGAACAAAACAGCGTGACGGAGTGACACACGTGAGCGCCGTGAAGGGCCAATGAGAAGGTGGCTTTGTCTCATGAGTGGAGCCAATGGGAGGATGCGAGGAACCCGATCGGGGACATCCTCCACTTACTGTATAATAAGGAAATAAGGACTAGCATTTACCCGTGACGCTGTCACAGCGCGAGAGGAACTCAGAATCGATATCCGCTTCACAATTGACGTTAGCGTCAGAGTCCATAGATGGCAGAGACAACGGGAGGGTACCAGAGCCCTTTCCTTCCGAAACGCGAGGCAGGGCGTAAGGAGAAACGGACGACTCGGAGCATGTCAAGTGCCCCCGCCCTCTCTAGACATACAGTCACGTACAGCTCATGCACCACTGTGCCTGCGAAAAGCAAGACCGCAAGGAGGTTACCTGAGCACGTTCACAGCCCGCACTGTACGCAACCAGCCCGCATACGTATACGCAACCCCCGCACTCGCAACCAGCTACAAGGTAAACGATAAGCGGAAGGCGGATCAGAGGCGGGCAGCCAATCGGAACGTGTCTTTATCTCGAGCTCCGGACCAATGAGGAGGTATGTTTGTCCCGTAATGTCTCGAGCTCCGGACCAATGAGGAGGTATGTTTGTCTGTTAATGTCAGATGCCCGCACCCCTTATAATAGGGATGTCCCCCACCTTCGAGCCTTTCCTTAGTCTCTCTTCCTGGCTCGAAGGTATGCCCCACATTCTATCTAGCGAGACCTTTCATGCATATGGGTATGACCTTCCAGTGATCATTTTGGCCATTACAGGTATAAAAACATCCACAGGTTTCATAGAATTCATCGGATTCGTGTACTTATTTGATACAGCATGAGGCTCATCTGGCGTGACTACTGCTACAAATACAAGTCTGCGCTCGATCTACCGTACGATGGAGGCATATTAAGTGGGGAGTCGACTAATATAATAATAAGCAATGTAGTGCGTGTTTTAGTGTCGCCCAGCGAAGGAAGTACTTATCCGCTCGCCTCTCATCGATTCACGCGGAACGAATGAGGAGGACTGGCTGGTACGACCCCTTGGAGACGTGTCGGAGCTCGTAAAGCATGAGATCCTCGAACGAGACATCTTCCGGCGTCCATTTTTTGTTGTCCTCCCAGTTGTCCCCCCGTTGGTACGTCTGTTCTCAACAAGTTAGTGGAGAGGGAATGAACAAATGATTAGAGAGATACTGGCTATGTAGAACTTTTGTATGGCCTTTGCGACCATGAACGCCAGCTTGGATTTGGTAATAAAGGTCGTCTGCCCGTTGTGCCTTGTGTGAACACCGATCGTGTCGCTCCATGGCTGACATCCAGGCCACTATGTAGAAGATAATAAGGTCAGCAAAGGAACTACTAATACTGAGCATGAGTGAGCATAGATGGAATATAAGTACGTTTACCCGCAATGCCACTTTGGTTCCTTGAGCGACTATAGGGGAGGTAGTAGAGCCTCCTTGTAGCCCTGTACAACCTTCGTCGCACCCCCTGCACGAGTGAAGTGCTGCGTCCATGGGGATGCCTGGGTTCCCGTCATGCATTAATCGGATCGGCTGGCCTGGGGTGAAGCCGGCGGTCATCGTGGGAGATACGTATATCTCTTGACAGAGTATTCTTCCGCCCAACTGGCCAGGAGTGTTCATGAAATTATGGAAGGGCTTTGAGGAGAGTCAGATCGTGCAAAGAAATTTATAGGTGGTAGGAGAGAGCTACTCACCGCCATTCAAATTCAGCGATAGGAGACCGGGCTACGGTAGGAGACAGTGTGGAGAGGTAGTGAGAAAATATGATTGATATAGCTACACTGGTGAATCGCGCAAAACGTTTCTTCAGGAGGACTGTGGTACGGAGTACGAAGAAAAGCAAATCACCTACAGTTCAAGGCCCAAGGACCTCCACCTTTATATACTACAACAGACGGTGGATAAAATATCGAAGATCAATACGAACAGTGGCAAGTTCCATGGAAGGAAGAGCTGCAAACCAGAGCGAGAAGGAAGAATGCCAGGGCGAGGAAGAAGAATGACATGGCGAGGAGGAAGAACAACATTGGTTTGCGATAGAAAGCCCAAGGACCGTCATACGAGGAAGAACAGCAGGGCGAGAAGGAAGAATGATAGGGCGAGGAAGAATGGCGAGGAGGAAGATCAACATTGGTTTTCGATAGGAGACCCCAGGACCCTTTAACTGCATAACAAACGGCGGATCAAATATGGCCGTCTAAGGATGTCCGCTTTCTGCAAAGAAAATGCGCAACCATGCCATGTCGGTCTTCGTCAGTAGTCACCTCAGCCTAGCTCAGACCTCGCCGCCCTGCAAAAAGATTTGGAATGATCTCGAGCCCAAATTCTGTGAGATGCAGCTCGTGCAGATAGGTGTATCAGGCTTACTTATACAGAAGCTATCGCGGAACCGCAAAGGTGCAGGCGTCCAGTCAATTATTCAAGTTCTCGGTTGGAATGGGGACGGACCCTACCAGAGCGAGCACGAGCGATGGGTTGCAGAGAAACTCGTGGGTGGCCTTGTGTTTGCGACAGATTATGCGACAAGCTTGAAGCCGTTTTACATGCGCAAGAATGTGGAAGAAGACACGGTGGCTTGTTTCGAGCTCGTGGTGCCAGAACTCGGCGAAGTTGGGTTCCTGCGTGAAGAACGGGAGAATGAACTGTTACAAACCATGGGCTGGGCCTGGAGGGATACATCTGGTATATCGGTTTTGAACGGCTGAAGTGGTATAAGAATGTATATCGATGCCACGATGGGCTGGGCGCATCTTGCTGTAGTCGTCTTCTGGATAGAATAGATATTTCAGCGCGTTCCTGTTTACGTACTATGGATGATGGGACTGTGTCCTACTGAGGTCAGTGGCCACATCTGAACATTTCCATAGACGAAACTAGGAGTGGCGCTGAATAGACGCTCAAACACATACCTTGCGAGCTTTATGCTCAAAAGTGGCGTCTACCTCCGTGCTATTGTCTTTTCAAGTTTATAGACGCATCCCAAGACATGAGAGCTCAGAATCAGTAGAAGACCATATTGTACACATGTGTGTTTATTTTTCCAGCCGGATTCAGAACGATAGGCCCGTAAAGAAAAAATCGCAGAGGCTCGGTTCGAGCTGATGCGAAGGGGGCCTATCGTTTTGAATGTGGCTGTCAAATATATGCATGCAATACACGCAAGGAAGCGGAATCTCTCCTGATGATCTCAAAACGTCATGCAATTGATCATGATCAATCCAGATTGTCACACCTGTTCAAACTCCGTCGTTTGGTCCGCTGTACATGTATTAACTCGCCCGACTGACTGAGAATGCAAGCACACCCGGTACGTATACGTACCGGATCCATATTATACTAGGTGACGCCTGCGGAAAGCTTCAAGTTCCTGCTGCTTCCTGACGGTCCTCGGACAGAACGAGACGTCGTCAATCCCCGTTTGAGGCCTCGTCGAGACCCAACATGAAGCTTTGAAGGCTTGTCATTGTTGTCAAGGCAACCATAGCGTTCCGACTCGTTCTCCCTCAGTACGCGACATCCACTCCTTCGCGTGCGGACGACCCCCTCACCCAAACTTCGTAATGTTAATCAAGTATGCTTCGCTTCGCTCGCAATAAGCTCCGGGCATGGGTGCAATATCTCCGAACAAACAAACCTCAGCTACATACTTCTTAGTGTCTCCCGCGATCCGCTGGCGCTCGAACCGTTCATACTACCCGGGATCCGCAGATTATTAGGGTGAGAACGGTGCATCTCACAGTCAAGGCCCTCCGTCAAGGTGCTGGCAGCGAAGACATCTTCTCGTATCAAGACTGACAGCTTTTAGAAGAACATGTCCTTGTGGTGCATTATTGCAGCACACGTTCATGGCGTCTGTATTGTGCAGAATGTTATACAAGGGAATCCGGGGATAAATCATGACTGCGGACGTTGCAGTTCCTGTCGCCCTCGTCCTCTTCCTCTTCCTCGTACCCGCACTACACAGCCTGAGTCATCTAGCCCTTCGACTATGAACAACCCCAGCTCCTCGCAGACGTCGACCGCAGCTCCTGGCACAAGATATGAACGACACATGCTCTGCCGTGTCGCTTACTGGGTCCGGACGACTTCCTCTCCCGACTACCATATATCTTATCCTCCCCACCATCCTGCTATCGTTTGTCGTCGCGCTACGCCCGGGGCTACCTATGCGTATTTCGACTGCCATCCTGCACGTTTTGTGAATGCTTGATGGCACAAAATACACGGAAGGCGGCGGCTACAATGACTGGCACAAGGGATCCTTCCTTGGCGCAACGTCTCCGTATACCTCGTAGACGCGCTGGATCCAGTGGGTCCGGTCGCGACATACCTGGACGTCCATAGAACGTTCATAGAGGGCTGAGATGCCCTACACACCGGCTCTCGCGTCGGAATTGCAGATGACAGAGCCGCTACAATGATGCGCTACAATTATCCCGGCAAGGATAAGTAGCGCAACGTCGCGTCCTCCACTAGCTAGCGCATCCCTGCTTGACGACCCCCTTCACGGTGACCATACTTACAGGTGAGTGCACGACGTTTGAGTTATGTAAGCCCTTGGAACGTTACTTTAGAAGGTACGTACTCCATCATAAGCTACAAATACGGGTGTGCAACCCTTCGCTTCGCTAATCCCTCCAAGGTGAGTCCCACTTCAACTTCAGGCTCTCGTAATGCGATAATGCGCCCAGGTAAGAGCTCCCGCTCAGTGTTCCGTGTAATTGCGCGCAGATTACTTAACGTGGATAGTTAGCTTCGATTGGCTGTCTGTATGTACATGTACTATACATTATTTCTGTTCAATATATTTTGTTTATCTGTAATTCTCTCTCGCGTGACAATAGGAATTTACTAACGACGTGACTGCTCATCGTTCTGTTCAATCCGTTGCGGCTGATGTTGACGGCGGTTTCATGTTCCCAGATTGGCCCTGGCGATTCACAAGCCTTGCGAAGACTGGGCAGCCTTGTAGCACTTGCCAAGGTTTCTATGGGGGCTTACAAATTCAAAAGTATTGACGTTAAAGCCTTTCGAAAAACTCGCAAGCTTGCAGCCCTTGTGACCATTATAAACTTATTTATTATTTTCTTATCTCGTCCCCAAAAGTGCTGATGAACATCCAGCCTATAAGACTGCCACTGTGGCAGCGCATATACTGGGTGCTATGTGCGTCGCTTAATAATCGTGGATTGGGATGGTCATTTGAGGTGAGCGTCGATCCTCGTATTCTGCGAACCTTCCATGGAAATTAACACATGAACCCACTAAGGTACCATACATCCCTCTCCTACCGAACCTCGATCACTGGCCGTTCCTGATGCGCAGGACACGGCAGCTCCTCTGGAACCTACTCCTCGTTGATATTGCTCAGACATACGAGAGACTTAACCCGATTTTCTCGCCAGACAACACGACGAGCATGTGGTCACAAGGGCTTATTCTCGGATACCTTAATCTGACAGCCCGACTAATCGTTGCCTGGGGGATGTTCAATATCCCGTATTGCTGGTTGAGTTTGGCCTGTGTAGCTACAAGAATACACGAGCCCAGGGACTGGCCTGATACCTTCGGCAACTGGAGCGATGCCTATACAATACGGAGGTTCTGGTCGTAAGTCGTATGATTGAATCGTCCGTCATGTCAAATGTAGCTTACATACTCCTTCTGTAGACGGT